>DWGJ01000500.1:0-29534 GCA_018246895.1 Aspitha aspitha aspitha
GTAGTATTTGCGTGAAAGAGTAACAAACATCCATACATACACACAAACTTTCGCATTTATAATATTAATAGGATTACAAAATGTATACAATCCTTTTATGTTGACCGTCAATGTTTTCTATGTAGAACACTAGGTCATCGCTATTAATCTTTCCTTTTACATTCTGTAAGGACGATTCTTGTTAATACTTGCATTATTTGGAGCTGGCTAAGCTGATGTAAACCAGCCATAATAGCTGCTTCTCGGTAAATCTATTCAGGAAATATACGTAAGTATTTAAATTTGGCATTGGTTCAGCTTCTATCAATATTTCAATAATCCCTTGACAATCGAGTTTATTCCAGAACTTCTCAAATAACAAGCTGTTCTTATTATATTTTTTAAGGCTCAATATTTGTTGAGACTAACCATACTAGTAGTTATTAGCATCTTTTTAAAGTTTACTTTTAAAAAAAGCCCGTACAGTTAGACGATTTCTAAGGAATTCACAAGTTGATTGAACTTAATTACAATGTTCGGACCAATATTTTATTTTAGTATTTAGCAAGGCATGTTTGCATTACTTGCATAATATGTATGTAATATTTTAATACGTATAATTCTTTTGCACGATTTGTTGAGCAAGTAAAATTGAGATTTTTGTTTATCTACATAATCTTTTTAAATTTTAAAGTTAATGGGGCGTCAGTCACTGGTGACGTGGTGATGTCGCCGAACAATGCTTATCCGGATCCCAAATAGTGGAGGCGGTGGCTGTGGGCGGGCGCGGCTCAAGTGTTCGTCCACGAGGTGTACTTCCGAGATATATTGATGACGCATGTCACCACGAACAAACAAACAAATATTTGCTCACTCAATTACTATTTATAGTTCGTCAGCTGGTACAGTACATTGCCTGCTTTATGATTAAACATTTTCATATTTGTTGCCCGTTATTTGTTGATCATTTACGCCAACATTAATTTCAGTTCCACTACAATTTTACGTCAGTACCTACATGGTGTTTGCGTTACAATTTTTTTTAATCATTGCCCGGCTTCATATTGTAGATTTTCAATTATTTTTGCCCAGCGAAGTAAAACATTAATTATTATGTAGGTACCCGTAGGCGCCAAAATACGGTGCGCCTGCAATAATTTGCTCTGTACCCATAATAGTTATCATTCGATCGATCTGTACGATAACTGCGGTGGCTATTGAAGCATTCAATTCAAATATCAATACAGCCGTTGACAATGGCTCTTAATGACTATAAAGCTAGCGAGAAGTAATATTGCACGATGTTTGATGGCATATATTGTCCTAAAGGACAAGACAATTGTCATTTATCACTGTAATGAACGCCTTTGATGTTATCTTTCCGCCATAAGATTAAATATTACGTTATTTTAAACTACATATTTTAATGCATAGTTCAATTAAATATATGTTTGTACGTTGTAATTGAAGTCCATTTAAAAATTTTAGCAAATTAAATATTAGCAATATACATGTATGTATATCTCACCGCTTGTTGTATCTGGCATGTATGCATTATCTAATCGCTCGCACCGAACATAGAAGTGTACATGATAATTATATGGATGCGAACTCATTACCACTGCTATTGACCTTAGTCAAGGCGACTAGTCTGTTTATCGACAGCTTAGCACCTCTGCGCCGCGCACTTTTTCTATTCGTTTTTGATGTGGTAATAAACAGTCTGTTAAAATTGGCGCCACGGTTTGGAGTTCAAGTACCCTCGACTGCACGACTATGCGCGGCGGCATTAGTAATTTCCATTTTCAAATAATTACAATATACGCTTTTTAAAGCTTTTATAAAAAGGGGTTTGTATGGAATAAAATTAGACAAACCATACATATCTCTAAATGAACATTGTAGTGCCTGTCTTGTATGTATTTCAAAATAAAAAAGATTTCTCAAGTGCCTTTAGTTATAGACATGATACGAAACAACCTTTTTTAAAAATCTTGTCTACCTACCTGTTTTTCCGGGGTAAAATTTTCAACAGTAAATGAATTTTAATGAGAATTTCATTGGAAAATAGAGGAGTTTTTAGGGCTACATGTAGGCAAAATTTTATGAAAAAAACATTTAGGATTCCTGAGCGAAAATGGAAATCTCTTCTAAATTACCCAAAATTCGAATTTGCGTGTCTATCCAAATATTATTAAACGGATATATATGAAGTTTGCCAGACAGATTGTCTATAAAGTTGTTTAATATTTAAGATATTTTTTATCCCTAACTACCTAAGTGATTCAGATCTACATAGGTAACACCTCGGGGCGCAGCTAGTTGCTTATTATAACTGTAAATAATCAAATTAACATACACTGTTGTGAAGATTAAACAAAAAGACGGATGTTTATAACTGTAGTCATTGTTGAGTTTAGAATATAAATATCTACAAACATAGATTAAGAACGACGGTGGTTGTTTGAATAACACGTACCCAGGTTTGCTATAATTATATCGATAAGAAATGATAATGTTTTACAACACATACGTGGTATGCGTGACGCGTTTCTATATATTACGATAATAATAAGGAAAATTGTTTATTGGATATGAAGTTAAACATTATTATCGTTTTGAACAAATTCCCGCCAGCATTGTTTCTGTCAAATTTTTTAGCTTTGTAGTTTTACCAGCGAAAAAATACTTATAAGGTAAAGTTGTGCATTTACTACTCGTAGACTCAACTAATGGCTGTTCACTTTTGCCAACGTTGTACGGCGGGATTTAGAAATCTTTAGATGTATCTAATTTTCTTTTATATCGTCCTGTAAAATTGTTCTCTCCCATACAAAATACGCTTTGCATTTTCATCAACCGAAGTGAAACCCTCTTGCAGGGCTGCGTCCGTTAGTCACGTCAGGGGACGGATTCAGAGAAATCGAGAAATATCACAAAGGGTGTGTTCTCCGAATTAAAAAAACAATGTACAACTTTAAATAGGTACTAATTTGAAAGAAATTTTTTTAAATGTATCTTGTATCAAAAAAATTACTAAGTGCTCAGGGTTGGTTAAAAAATATCTAAAACCCGCAACTAACGGGCGACCCCCAGTGAGCAAGTGTTGTGTGGAAGGAGTATTGCACGGGCATCAATAGATTTTTTCCAAGTGTATTTACACGAAGTGTACTTTGTTCCGAGTTACTAAATTTCGCCTTCCAAAGGACGACAGTAAACAAGCGGTGCGTCTTTTAAAAGAAAACATTACAGCAACCCAGGCGACCCACATTGATAAGAGTAGACGCGAACAAACAATGCGTAAGGGGAAATTAATTGATACCCATTTGCGCTGGAAATGTTGGATAGTATAGCGCAGTACCCCAGCTGTGATAATTAACAGAACAATATTATATTTTCGGGGCACAACCACTTGAAACTAAAATACACCAACGTCAAAATAAAGGCAACTGTTATTAGCCTAATTTCAGAGTTACCTTTTTATTAGATTGAACAAAACGAATTATAAAATAACAATTTTAAGCTTGCTACCAAGTGGACGAGTTGATATATCAACACGTTAAAATGTATGAGGCTTATTACAAAACTGAAACTTAAAAAAAAGACGTGTATAAAATAAACTACGAAATGCCAAATATGTATGTTTTATTCAGCTTAAAAAACAATAAACGCGCTTGAGGAATGAAATGTAATAGCATTAAAACCTTCTTTACCAACCTTTATACATCTTCATTCAGTACTAAAAACTGTAGATCCTATATAAATCATAATGATTACATCATTCTATACCTCTTCTCTGACAATTAACTGAACTGCATGGAATTTCCGCATTCAGTTTAATTAAACTTAGTCTCGGTAGATTAATATAGCCCCTGGATATTTTACAATTACCTGCGTTATTGCTTGTTAAACATTCCGATTTATGTACGAGTACAATTCGTACAATCATTATTAGAAATGTTAGTACTATTCTTATAAATAAATATGTTTGGTGCTTCACGTAATATTATTGGGTTGTATTGAATGAAATTAAAAAAAAACATAAGAATACATGTATTGTGAAATTAAAAAAAAACATAAGAATACATTATCGTGATGTAGGTACTAACGAAATCATATAATTTGTGGACAATATGAAACCGAGGAAATGGATGTTACTATTTTCAAGATTTAAACATGAATATGGAACTGCTAAAACCAATTATTATTGGCCGCAAAAACTAACATTAGGTACTTGTAGATTGAGTAAAGCAGAAATGTGATAACAACATTTACTGTTTGCATTAAATCGTTCGCTTATAGCGTTAACATGTTTGGACGTATGACGCAAATAGTCTGTTAAGCTAGGCAACAACGAGCGCTGTAGGAACGTGGATGTGTAGGTACTTGTAACACGTATTCAACTCAGGTAATATTGTTCGATATTTGGTCATATAGATGATTTCGGTCTTCAAAGCGGATTTACCCACGTCTCCTTCAAACCGCATAGAAATGCAAGGATTCAATATTCCACACATTTTCAAGTTTCCGATAGGGGTTTAGAATTTTGCGTGAAGTTCGTAAAAGAACTAGTTAGATGTTGTATATTTTTGAATCTTAGAACTTCTCTCCCGAAGTCACAACTACACCCATGACACGTGATATTTAATTTATTGTGGTATTGGTTAAAAAAACAATCACTCAAAGAATAAGAAGTCGGATTGAAACATTCATGCAACAAACATAGCTAGAATTTAGCAATCACAGAGCTGTGTTTCATCCAGTCTACACCTAACCCTCGAGTTGTTTAATTAAGACTTTCGTGTTGCTATTAAATATGAACGTTTTAAATAAATGTTAAGAAATAAATTAAGATAACTTATTTAATGTAGCAACTCTATTTCACATTTTCTATGTACATTTTGTTAATAAATAAAGACTTGAAAATCGTTCTGATATGCTTCAAGTGTTCTTAGATAATATTGATATGATAATAAACTGAATATTTCCATTTACAACTTTATAATAAGATATTGTTATAATATTAGTATTATAAGTACCCATATAGACTTATATGACTCTATGCAGATCACCTGAATAAATAATAGACTAAGTTTACTTACCGAAGATAGAGTTGTATTTCTATGTTATTTACTCAAGCAAACAGGGGTTTTCTCCCGTTTACATATAGATATCATGACTTAGCGTAAAAGTTGTTGTAAGTCGTAAGTACGTGTTAAATTTCCTTGAAGATCCTTAATGTATATATGTATTACATAACTTTTATTTACATTTTCTACTTGTAGTTTTCTCAGTCTCCATCGTTTTATGATACAAAACTAAAGTTGAAAGCCATGCTCTGAGCTAAAGCATAGACCGAAAAGAAATTAATAGTTGCTATGTACTGTTGCTCCTTCTACTTGATTTATACAAAAAAAACAGTCGTTTTTATTTAAATATCTCTTGAACGAATAAGAACTTGATTACAAGACATTTGCAGTTCCAGATAATATTTAATTAATATTATTGATAGTGTCGTTGTTCTGTATTTAAATAAGTCAGCCAGTAAGTAATTTCTGCTAAGAAATAAATCGTGGAATCAAAATAAACATGTATTGTTGATAATGCTACGGCTTCTTAATATTGTATCTGTATTTTCTACATATTACTGCCATTTCCAATTATTTTAACATTTCCTTTTAACTAGGCTAGGTTCATAGAACATACCAGAATAGCTAATAATAGGTCCATTGTTATAATAACAGTCACGAGAGCGCTGTACATAGTTAGAAAATAGTCAATGATGTAATAAATGACCGCACGCCTTGAGATTTAGTTTCATTTTGCTGCGTACAATTAGTGCATAAACTACACACAATACTAAGAATACAGGTATCCACTGTCATCTCACATTATATGTATCTTTGTGCTATTATATGTATTATATTGATTTCACACGTCAACTTATTAACTGCACTGAATATAGCTGAAGCGGCCTTGCGTTTATTTATTACCTATAATATTGTATCGTATTCTTTGATGGCCTGATATAAAATTGATTCACCTTCTGAATTGAAGCTATAAATATATCGTTACTAAACCAATAAATAGTCGTGTGGAGTTATTGCTGACCAGTGTTGGCTGTGCGCCCTTCCGTATACATATAAAGCTCACTTAGTAGCGGCAAATGATACATGTTGGAGACATTTCTCTGTCAGATGAAGGCATCCATTACGTCTTATTGTTAGAGTTTGTATTCTAGTTAACAGTGCAAATATTCTTACGCTAAATAATATTGTAAGATTCTAATTTATTTATACGTATGTCTAACTGGCTGCACATTATTTCACACTGTAATGTACTCAATTCTTATTAATATTTAATATACTCCAAATGCTTATTTTATTAATATATCCTAGTTAAAGAAGTTTTTTGTTTTTCCCGTTCGGTTCCTGGCGTGATGTATAAGAATATTAATCTACATAGTTTATACAATATCAAGATTGAAGCATTATGTATGTGTCTTCTAAATATTCCAATTTTTTTGTACATCAAATTATATCAAAGTGTTACTCAAAAACTGAAAAGGAAAACTTTAAACGCTATTTCTTATAAGTCATCATGAAAAGTTACGATACACTAATCTTCTCACGCGCGTGTTTGAGGGAAAGTTACGCAACGCGTATCGTGGTTATCGCACGAGTAGGTGGCAAAGTAAACCGCAACGAAACCAACACCGCATTAGCAACTTGCGCGCTATATAAGCTTACATACAACAGTATTCAGTATTCAAAGTAACTTCGCGTATTGCTTCATGGTGATAAATATTTTGCAAATGTTAAGCGACAAGGGCTGTCCGTTCCGTGCGCACACCTTGTTAGTACATAAAAAGGAATTTCAAAATGCCGACCGCAAGGCTCGTCTGGCACCGCGTGTTTACATTAGACGCATAACTCGCTGATGTCATACGCGAAACCTAATTCTGATGAATCATGAGCTTTTACCAGCGATGCACCGATAAGCGTTGTATCCTGCATGTGTGATATCACGGCGAGTCGCTCGACATACCGAGTCCCACGTGTTACTGAAGTTATTGATGGCAACTGTGGGCGCATAATAACTGGTCCGGCTAAGGCGAACGTTTAGTTACTGATTGTCCGCTACGGGGAGCGCGTGTCGCGAGCTGCACGAGGCCGGTATTGCGCGGGAGCACAATCGACGAACGTTTTAATAGACACTTCAAAGTCTGATTTTACACAAATTGGACCTGATTTAGTGCATCAGTTGGCAGTGTGTGTTTCTACATTGGATGATTTCAGAAAGGTTTCAAGTGAAACTGAAAAATCCACGAGTGCAGGTGCATTTGTTTACTTGGTTCGCATAATGTTTATTACTTTTTGCTTTTGCAACGATTACAACATATTTCATTTTTTAAAACGCGTAATCTGATTTTGATAACATTTCATTAACACAGATATTGCATGATGTCACGTATGTTAAATTAATTTTATTAGCAAGTAGGTACTGTTTGTATTGAACGCGGTTGATTGGTAAATACTGCCGTAGCGTTTGTTACGTCTTTAAAAGCTGTTTGATGCGGAATATTTATTTGATTGCGAGTAAGTATTGCTTGTAAAGCAAACGTGACACATTTTGTAAACATCGTTAGCGTTTGGTTAGCGTCCTCATATACTGTTACTATGGTGCGCTCGAACATACAGGTACAAGACTGCGCTTTCAATTTTATGACCTGTAGGTACTAGTTATTGGTATTATAACACTCCTCGCGATCTACGTCAGCTCGGAATAATATTTTTGAGCGTCATTTTACTATTTATTTATATATTAAATTTATAATATTATTATGGTCACAAAAGTATCAAAATAGTATAATACGTATAAGATTGTATTATATCGTTCATCTGAAAGCTGCCATAAATGTACTTTAAAACTACTCTTTATAATTGTAAAAGAATTGGAATCGCTCATAATATATTAAGTAACTGTACCGTAACTATGACTTTTTAATATCACCTGCATAGTTGACTTAACCATATTAACTAGATTTATTGTCTATAATAATAAGCTGGTTTTAATGTATACATCGCGTTTCTTTAAGAATGATGTTACGTAATAAAATATACGTACAAGAAGAAAAGAAAAAGTCTCAATGCCTCTTAGTGTTCAAACGGTACGCATCGGAAATACGGATGCATTTAGTGTATTTTTTGTAATCCGAAATATGTATAACAATCTCAAGATTTGTTAAAATGAAATCTATTCTTGGCGCGATATATTTAATGGTCCGGTGACACTGTAAAACGCAATTCCGAGTGCAAGGACCAGCGTTAGAGCCAGCATCGGAGGAAGTGTGTCGTTAGGCCACTCTGGCAGGACCCACTCTGCTCTATTGATTAATCAAACAATTTTATTGCATAATGACCACGCTGAAAGATTTGTTTGAGAGTTTGGGCGACGATTCTGGGCACCAAAATATTTCTTGTTTATCAAGTGAAAAATATTTTTTTCTAATCATTATACATACCAATACCAAAAACTTTAAATTGTATTGCGGATCCCGATCTGATGCTGCTAGGAAGTTAATTAAACTGGTCATACGAATTAAACTTATTTAAATTAGTTCTCTTAAGGGTTTTAAATATCTAATTTATTGTCATATTGATTTCAGCAAGGAAGTCCTTTAAAATACAATCAAAACCATAGTATAACATAAGTAGACATCTAAAGCATTTAAGCATAAATTAATTACATCGTAATAAGTCATTTGATTTACTTCAAAGTATAGGGTAAAATAGATATGCTTCGTGAATGAATCGTATTCGGCTAAATATGTAGTTGTTTTATTAGATATTCGTATCTGTACCATTTGTGGTACCTGTACAATTCATGTTATTGTAAGTGTGTAGGAATAAACTGTAACTTGTAATTATTGACATCATACGACCAGCTAGGCTATTACTTCAATCGGTATGTAACATAAACGCCACGACTAGAAATCTAGTCTCTGTTAGATCCACGCCTAGCGCGCCGTGACCCCTGATTGTTGACCCTGCGCACGGAAGAAGTTAATCACGAACCTAGTCCCAAGATCCAGCACTACTTCCGTATTCCATGAGAAATATTATGACTATTTTGAGCGCTTTTGGCAAGCTTGGTAAATATAATAATTTAATGCCGATTTAGAAAATTTTACATACCCACTTCAGTGTTGTGTAATAGCCATTAACGTTTAAAAGCCCAATGTCATAAATTTATATCTTTACCATTCAAGACGTTTCAACCACCAACTACCCGTAACTATTCTATTGAAAAGTAAAATAGCATGAGTCTCGGTACTTCTGTAGGGCAACTTTGGAAAACACGGAGAAATCCTTTATTCAATTTTAAGCTGAATATGTAAAAAAGGTGTCTTATCTTTGCCGATTTCTGTTTCAATCTAATAATATTTAACTGCTATGTTCCACTTTAAAAGTGGTAACTATGACGACGTGTACTACTCGCAAGCTGCACAGAAATAGAAGAAATGGAAGTGTGTTTACTTACTTAGTTACATTTATGAGAGGCAGTTCCATATCAGAAGTGAGGTCACAAACTTTGTATTTTACCACGTAATTTAATATGAATAAATCCTGAAGTAAAAATTCCGTTCAATTAACCTACTAACTACTTTTAACCCCATTACTGATTAAATGATATTTTCGGACCTTCCAACCTTCAACTATATGTACTCGTACATATATACTCGTATATTTGGACAATGAGAATGACATTTGGAAAACACTCTTAAAGCTTACACAAGTTATTCTTATGCATGATGCGTTCTTCTCCGTAGCAATTAGTACGAAATATTAAGTTGTTTACGTCGTGTAAGTTGAACAATTTAATGCAGTCATTTAGCACTGGGAACATGTAGAAATTGCTTTGTAAAATAATGATTTCTTGTATAAATTAATGTTCAATAAGTGTACAACTGTGTTTAAAAAATTAATACATACAATACACACATTTTTATGAGATAATTCGTAACGATATTGTAAAATTAATAATTATCGATGCGCACTCAACCTGAACTCTATCAAAGTGTCAATCTTCAATTTTGTACGTTTTATTAACACGACAATCTTTATGTTTGATTGACATTTTACTTTCCATTTATTTCTGTACTATAGAGTCAAGGTCTGTACACTGGGTATGTAATAAATAAACTAACTTGTCAACAAGCTAAATAGGTACACTGTATCATGTACTACAATGGAAGGAATCAGTTTGCGGATTCGGTAACAGTAACACGACACTACGTCAGGCTAAGACTGTTCTGGCACCAACAGTAGGTATGTATGTGTAACTGACAGTAACAGTAAAAAGCTTTCAATAAGTACATTAACCCGATACATATTCATAAGTTTAAATTAAACACTTATGATACAATTGATATATAAGGATAACTTTTCTTTACGTTATAATTACCATTACTTAGTAAACTGAATTTCATTTGCTTATTTCCTCAATACCTTCTTATCGTTCGCGTATTTTGTTAACTAATTAAATAACATCAAATATATATTAACGTTTTAGATATTAATTATATAAACAAAGGTGTATCATAGAAATATATACATAGCACTATCAGTTACTGACTACTTCTTAAATGTTTTATGTGAACACAAGTATTAATTTGGTAACCATTATTTTTATATTAAATTGGAAACGATGAACCAATCAAGTAGATTGTTTATTACATGTAGATATATACGAGTATATGCGTCAGAATTTTCCCGATTTCACCGATATAGTGAACTATGGTGGGAGAATGTAAGTGGTAGAGATAAAAATGCGTCCTACGAATTGAATTAGAACCAAATAAAAATGTTATCTTAATTTAAGCTGCGGCCCGGGCGGAGCTTTATTGATCGGGTTCACGACCACAATAAACGCGGAGCATTGAAAAAAGCTTTCCGGAAACATGTGATCGAAATTACAATATAAAATTGCCATAAAACCACACAAGATTTCTCGTAGGCCTTTTAACATTTTTCAGATAAGACTACATTAGATGAACAACTGCCTAAATCACGAATTTGAATTAAGTACAAACATATTACATACTTTCTATCAGTTATAATGAAAGAAACTAAAAAGACTAGCTTATTATTTGAGATTCATTCATGTATTTAAAACATCACATAGCTTCGAAGCCGTATATCACGATACATAATATCAACATACACCATGACTTCACAAGTTCATCCAGTGTGGAAATATCGAAGCGATATGGAGTACGTGGTCGTTTATATGTAGACTGCTCTCACCGCAAGTGCGCGCAGAGCTCACGTTACCATGTCGGAATGAACACAATGGGTCCATCTATCGAGCACAGGTGACATGGGCTAGGCGCAATATCAACTCGAAACATCGAATACGTTCGAAATGCAACCAATGGTTTTATTTTCTATGTCACATTATCGTATGTAATTATTGCTAAGAAATATACATAGTACTAAGTATGTAGAAATTTAATACTCGTGTAAATTAAATACAACCTGTCCGAAATAGTCTCGATCAAACAAAAAAGTCGCACGTTGCGACAATTCTAATAAAATGGTAAATACTGTAACGTTCTTTAAAAGGTAAGTACCTACATGAACTACCATAACAGGTTAATTGGTTTACTTTGGGTTTGTATGATTCTTATTTATCAGCTTGTCGGTTATGCTTCGTTTATTTTGTAGTAAGTACATGCGATAATTTATAGCTCACCGTATTTATATGGTTATAGTGGCCATTATACTACTTGAGGAACTAGGACATTTGGTATTTGACATAATAATTGTTATGTAATCTGCAACATCTTAATCATCTACATCTACATGTCATGTCACGTGTGGTTGTAATTACAGGACATGAAATCTCATTTATTATAAAAAAGTTTTCTAAATACATTGTTAATTTACTTATGTAGTTAGTTATTATTTTGATATATTTAATTCTATTATCAGTTTTCTTTTTAAGAAGTGACGTACTAAAGTGGATGGATCAAGAATTTTTGTCCCGTTCCATTAACCAAAACAAGTCGGTAAGTCAAAAGATATTTATCATAAGAACGATAGATTTTTTTTTATAAGGGTAACAATGTTCCGATAAGGATTTCCCCGAGGGCCGCTCGTCAAGCCGGGCCCGTACATCTGTAGGAACCGACAATTGCGTCCACCCACGTAAACCTACGATTTACACACGAGCCAACACAGCGGCCGCTTGGCCGTTTGGGCGCCGGCAAATGCTCATTTTTGTTTATTTGATATGTGGACAACAATGCCTTTTATGATGGTAACGTTATGTATTGTATCAACTAACGAGCCTTATCAAAGGCTTAATTATATTAATGTTGTCGAATTGACGATATTTCCATAAAAACTAAGTTTTGTTATGAGATATATTTAATTCTGTTTTGCATTTAAGTGTTTCTGTCATTCTAAAAATCTAAAATGCCATTTGCTTGCAATATCTTAGCTTAATGTCTCCGTAACATACATACAAGTATGTAACCCCGTTAATTATGACCTTCACTTATTGTATCCAGCGGTTAGCCGCGATAATTTGCTGACGATATTACAAAGCTATGGGTTTTTTGTGGAATTATGTACACATTATTTAGCGCGTGGCGTAGCGTCTCAATTATCGCTGTTTAATACATCATACCGTAGACTCATACAGTAGGTACTCTAGCGTTGGGCGCACGTCGCTCCTCGCTTATCATTATCATTTACTTCTACGTCAGACACTTTATTAATAGGTCTATAAAAAAGACGTCATTATGCAATGAATAATAATGATGGTAAATATACATAATGTTACAAGTTAAAAGTAATATTCTTTTAGATTTACGGCGCTAACAAAAAAATTTTAGGTACTATAGGTACAATTTAATTCAGTAATACTATCTCGGGACTACCTCACACACGGTCATCTGATCCCAAACTAGGTCATTTATTATAGTGATAATGATAAACTACATGTATATATAGGTATATACATATAATATTACTTATATGGATATTCTTTTTACACCCAGATAAAGAACAAACAAATGTGCGCATCACACAAATATTTGTCATGAGTGGAAATCAAACCTATGAACTTCGGCTTAGCAGTCAGGGTTCCTAACCATTCAATCAAAAAGCCAGTTAGTCAATTTAAAATGCAAGTGTATTCTGATGAAGTTGTGGAAAATCGTTCTAGTAGAAGTTACACGTTCATTTTTATTCTTGTTATGGAAAGATCCATGCAGTTTCTAACGTGATTAGTAGGTACGTAGAAAGCATAAGGTTAGTTAAATTGTTGAATATTACATGCCGTCGTGGAATATGAGAAGATATTACTTGCAGAATACTTCACGAACTAGTACACAGGCGCCACTTTACCGCTAACGGTAATACGAGATGCCTGGCCCAAGCTTACTCTACGAGCTCGTATGCCATTTTATTTATGGGTGATATATTGATAGCAAAAGTGATTTTTATCTGAATTTTAAGTGTCACACTTTATAGTACCGTTTTTTAAATCGATGTCAAAGTTAATTTTGCTAGTCTGTCATAAAAATTTTAATATTTATTTAATGTATTAATTGTACGATTACATAAACGTTAATTTTTGGTAAATGGTAAATAAAATCCGAGATTAAAACTTAGTATTTTATGTATTTTAGTAAGCGACAGATAACTTTGTTTATAATGTTTCCACCAAAGAAGCCATATATGTATGAACATACAGTGGGTTGTTGATTTATTACTATTACTAGGCAATATCAGTGGTATGGTATAGGATAGTGAACATATAAATGCTATTAGTATCTTCCATAAAAATTTACTTATCTGTCAACTTTGTCCTATATGTTGGTTTTAAGACAGTTTTTAATGCTTTGATGTTGTATTCCATGTATATTTTTAAAAAGTCAATTATTTCTTCTTTCGTAAATACACATAGTATTTACAAAGTCATCATTACATAAAATAACGGCACGCATTACACTGAAGTGGTGGGATAAATGAGTGCTTGCAGATATCGTGATGAATAGGATATTCCGTAACATCCAAACAAAGGTATGGTTTAGACACTCAATAGAGCCGTTGAAAGCTTAACAACCGAGGAACATGACCAGAAGCTGAATCATGACCAAAATCACACTGGAACGCGGCGTGCTGGCGCCGACACGCCTCGCCGCACGCGCGTATTCCAGTGCCTTCTTAATGTAATCGATGTAGGTGATCTTTGAATTGGAATTCAAAAGTAGCCCCCTAAATAGACCGCCGCATAGGGCATATACGTATATATTTGACCAGCATCCTCGTGATAATTATAAACGCAACGTTTAAAAAATACCCTACGGTCAGGAGACATGCGAATTAATAACGACGAGTATGTAGAAGGAAGTCGTGACCGCAGTAATATTAGACCAATCGAACACATGTACATTGTACGTGTAATAAATCTCAACAACTGTCACAATATTTGAAAAAGATAATATAAATACATCGTATTTAAGTTTGATATTTGTTTTGTGAAGTATTTATATTTAAAAAATAGAATTACAGAGAAATTGAAAACAAACTTCGCCACTGTCAAACAATCTGTATCTGTGATAATGTTTATTTTACATAGACACATAAACGAATGCAAATTATAATACACAATATATATACAATTATAATGTAAACGATTATTCACCTGGAGGTCTGTTTCCACATATAGATATAACTGAGTAAAATATAACTTATACAATTTATTCAGCATTAATATCTTTATCGGGGTTTGTCACTCAGTACGCTTTGCCAAAACACATTTAAAATAACATACATAGGTACATATAGAGTATCATCTCGTTGAATATGTCCACATTTTACAGACTTATTTACTGGTAACGTAAACTTACCTCCAGTATTGATGTTATTTGCCCTATATTTGTTTGTAATGCTACCGCAAAAAAGATAAACTGTTATTATGTAAAATTCCATAGAAGAACCCGGTAAGTCCCAATGATACGAGAATTAATTGGTAATTGTAGTAAATCACAATTAAAAGGGTAAAATTAACAAAGCTGTTAACATTGAAACGAATGAACTATAAAGATGCCTTCTTTTACATAACGAAAACCGTGTTACGGTTATAATAATAACAATGCGTCGGCGGAGGATCTGCGCGATTGTACCTCCATTACTCTACGTGCATCGGCCACGGTGCTGTGGGTAATGTTGTGACTCCCGAAATAAACGTGACCGATGACGATTTCGAGAAAGGCGTCACACCAAACGATAATATAGATGCAGTCTCGTAAATAAACGGGAACTGGATTAAATGACGAACATTTTTTTCAGTTAAGCTCGATTAGTAGCGATCATTAATAAAATAAATTAGAGATGATTAATTTTGAGCGTCAACGTTCTTGTAATTGTTTTTTGAGTTCAGTACCCCAAGACATTTGCTACTTTACTGGTTCTCCAATGTGTATCATAAGAACATGTTTATCAAACAGACGAGGTACCGATCTTCTAACGAATCATTCTCTCAACTATTCGTTGCTAACAGCCAAATATATGTTAACTGTCAATCAGTATCAGCTTACACTTGCATTGGAAACAAATGAATTGCAATATCTGTAATAACATTATTAGAATAACGCTATGCTTCCTTTAGATACATACCTACTCGGGTATCCTTACATATGAATGTTTGAATAACATTTAATGCAGTGACAATGAATGCTTTATTAATGAAAATTAACGTAACAGTCATATGTGATTTTGTATTATATTAAATTTTGGCATATACGAAATGTAACGGGAGAAAAAAGTTTGCCGTGACACTGAGTTCATATTAGAGAATTAGTGTACTAGAATGAGATGACAGATATAGACGTTACGGGTGGCTATCTGTGTCGTCGTAGAAACGTAATTCTTTCATTCATGTGGCATGACGTAATCATTACAAGACATTTTTTAAATATACATAAACGGTTTACTTCATCATCGTTTTCATTGCCGTTGTCAAGGTCAAGTTTGCGATAACCATTAGTCGTTTTCGCTTTACGTACTGGCCGATGCTTGGCAGCGTACTTGCTTACCTAGCCTCCGTAAATAACATTTAGCGTAATATTCAACTACTTCGTGTTTACATTTCTAAACTCTCCTGTTGTTTTAGCAAAATCTTGAACAATTTACGAGTGCTAAAATCGTCACACATTATTGAAATTATGGCTTACGTAAACATCCTGTGGAAAACACTATCCAGGCCCTCTACTCGGCCAAGGTTGAGTGAATAAGGTGTACTGTTTACCTGCATATTTTTTATGGGCCATTTTATAATGGGCATACGGTAGAAAGACTATCGTATGTATGTATACAGATAAGAGAAATACAAACACAGTGTACGTGACGTGAGTTGAAAATTATCTTGCTGAAAATATCAAGTCATTAATATTTTTAAAGCGTTAAAAGAAAAATTATTTTCATTGTTGTAACAGTTTGACTAAACAAGAAAAACATTAATATCGCTCATATATCACTTTACTACACGTATGACCACGAAAGTTTATTTAGGTGCATATCTTTATTCGCTGTTAATTTTTTTACAACAGCCTGATGCCGCTTTGCTTTTTCCGTTAGTGGACATTAATTGACAATGGAAAACTATTATAATCATCGTAATAAAAATATAACACTAAGTTACTAAAACAGAAAAAAATCATGTCTGCAATCATTCATAATGGATCTAATTATATGATCTTTATTTCAGTGTAATTATTTTGAAAATACTGGTAGAAATATAAATTTCTACCATTTTTATAAAAATAGGTAGAAATAAAAGTTCAAATTTTATAATTCTTGCTTACTAAACGAAAGTAAAACATTTAGTACATTTAAAATTGTGCATTTGTAAATTACGAATAAACAACGAAACAGACTGAATTTGTTTGGACGGGTAGAGTCTTACGTAAGCTTAAAATATAGAGACGGTAATGTTTGAAATGTAAAAAATACTTGTTTTTCGATGGAAAAGAACAGATGCCGATGGTGATGAAGCGAACATGTAGTGTAGGCGCTATTAATCATCCGTTTCTAATAAACTGGATGGATTATGGCCAGATTTAGCGCTATATTAGATTTACTGTCTCACATAACTTCGGGAAATACGCTACAGGACTTCCTATCACAATTTCATCGCTTACGACATTGTATAAACAAGCAGCTTTGCGTAATGAAACATTTTTACAGCTACGATCGTAGTGAATATACAGTAGCCGCGTAAGTAAAGCATAATATACATGATAGTTTGACAGTACGGTGAGATTTTATTAGAAACTGAACATCACGATATCTGTTTATGCTTCTACGTTTTGTTGAAAAAGTGCAGTAATATAACATGACCTATGAGTTGATATACGACATTCCTCGTAAGCGCGACGCTAATTGCCTACTTAAATAACCTTGACCTTCCAGCTGAACCAAAAATCCGTACAAGCATTTGATACAGAGCAAGTACTGGCGTTCGTCCAAAACTTTCTAAAAACGGGTTAGCTGCAATGTTTCAATTGAGCCCAACTGTCGGATGATGCCATGAGAAGTTGCAGCAAACCGTTTAAAAAGCTTCACTCGTATACTATACTCATTAAACGCCGTCAATTGAGAACATGATTTATGGTTAAGTCTAATCGTCATATTTTAGATGGAACCACAAATCCAAATACTCTGTATCTGAGAATTAACTTAGTTTTCATTAATTATTATCGACATAACACTGTACAAGTATTTTTTTATTGATATTTATAACAGTAGACGAAACAATAATAATAAATAGGATTGATTTAGTAAGATGCATCATTGCAAGCTCTAAGGAAATAACTGGGCATGTTTCGTATCTGTATATAATCTTATTACTTTTTTCGAATCGAATTACAAAATATACCTATGGTTTAACTCCTCCGTATAGTTTGCAACACAATTCATTTTTTCAAATTCTCTACTCACAATCATACTCCTATTTTTAATTTTTGTTTCTTTTTTACATCTATATGACAATTTTTTATACAAATTACATTTTTAATATATTTTCTTACATTTTTGTTATTATTAAATTCCGAAGACAATTCATTTTTCTCGTGAACATGAACTTCGCTAATTTCCGTTATCGCTAATTTATAGCCAGTATAAAACTTAACTTTATAAGCACAGTTTAGATACCATGAATTCCAAACATTCAATAAAGTATGTACAGTATTCCACAAACGTCTATCTCTGATCTGAAGAAGAATGTGTAAGATGGCAAAAGTTTATTCGATGTATTTAAATGTATCTATAGTTCGTTGAACAGAAAAAGAAGACTGCTTCTGTCTCTGCGCAGTCGTTGCCAAAATCAGATATCGTGCAAACTCGTTTATTTAATACACAAAACAACAGTTCTGGGTGAGTTTATACCAACAAACATTGTCATGAATAGAATATGTATAACTATTTAATATGTAGTACAAACGTCATAATTATTACAATTATTATAGTTAGTTGATAATTAGATTCATTGAAGAGTGCATGTCGCAGCGGACCTATGTAGTGCACTATAATTAGACGACGCGTCAGATTGCTTATGCGCATCGTTGGGGCAAATTCTTGGCCTATATTACGGTGATACATAACAGCACTAATATATGTATTTGCAGTAGTGAAAAAATATGCTTTCCTATGCACTCCACCACCCGTCATTTAAAATGTTGCATATTTTTTACCTTTCAACCTGTTTTCTTGCTTTTTACAACAAAGTAAGCATAAATAAAATGACTTCTATAGACATTACTAAATTAATTTGTCTTTAGTTGATTTATTATCGATTTACTTGTATTTTGCGGATCATTTCCTTATAGTTATTTTAATTGTTCAGGTACATTGGTTCGAGACCCTTGAAATGTTTATTGTTGTTGATTATACTGGAATGTACTCCGTGGCGGTTGTATTTGTCTCATTTTCTTAATATTTTAAACAGGATATTGTAAACAATTCTTGCTAAAATTGCAAAGTCATGGGTTAAAATAAAAACATGAAGCGTAGAGGTACCACGAGTCGCGTCGTTGGAAACGATGTTACCGTTTATTGCACTATTAAACGTGCATAATGCGCCAAACAATACTGCTTCTTTGAAGTTCCAGAGCGATTCTATTGTTCTGCTCCAATACATGCAAGAATGACTCGGACGACCTTGCTCTATACTACACGATAAGTCTGCCGAGTACCTGTGATAAGCACATTTATGATAACTTTAATATATAATTAAATGGCAGTATCAAATTCACTCTACATAATTACATGGCATTGAAAACATTACTTTATTTAATATTTTAAAAAATTCATTTAAAATTATTTAGACACATTAGACACGTATCCTGTAAAAAGTGCGGTGCGACTCAGCTCAGACAATTCATTTATTTGCAATAATAGAATTAAGGAATCTAAACTTTTTAACACATTAATGCTCAAAATGTAATGGATAGTTGCGATAGCTCAATAGCAGTGTCTGCGTAGAGTAATAGCAGTGTCTAAAATCAATGTTGTTACTAAATAACAATAATTAGAAGAGAGAAAATAATAACTGAAATTTGACTAAACTCAGAAAGTCAGAAGCAAGTAATTTGTGAATAAAATGAGCGAGAACACAATCACATCGTCGTTTGCTAATTAGTGTGGCTTTGATGCATTTAGCCAGACAGAATAAAACGACACACGATTTAACATCAAGTATGGTTTTGAAAATCATTGATTCCATGTACATACATACCTACACATTGAGTTTTTACGAGAATATGTAATGAAGTTGAACAAGTACGGGTACATGGCTAAAATACGACAAAGAACGAAGAACATGTTAAACAAAAAATTAGAAAATAACATTGTTTGAACAACCAAATCCGGTAATTGCGTTCATCTTCTCAAACATAATTTGAACAATTTTCTGCCGAATGCGAAATGCTACATGCTTACTGCATTCCATAAAGTTACGTTAATGGTTTTAAAATTGGATGTTTTTGTAACAAGCTTAAAGGGTAACACAATCACTTTTTATGTGCTTGTTTGTATCCTTAAGGTAATCGCAATAAATTCTTTAAAAGATTTATGTGATAAAGTTTACGTTCTATTTGTAAAATAATATACGTCGTTAAAATGTAGAGCTAATTGAAAGAGTAATGTGGCGCCAGTAATCGTCAATAAAAGCCTCGTTGCGCAGAGTGTATGCATCGCGTCATTAAAATCTGCTCATACAAAAATACTTCCGTCATTAAAAGAGTACTCATTGCTCTTGTTTGAGAAGAACAAAAAATTATTGCATTACATTTTTTTCTTTATGTTTTAACCAACGTTTAGGGCACCGGCCATTATTTTACAATAATGAATCTATCGTTGCAGGTATCCCATTGCGTATAATGTAATAACGTAATGCGTATAATGTACTATGAGACTCTTAATTGTGATATATGAATCAAAGATGGTCAATAAATCAATCATAGAACATTATTATTAAGTTCATTGCCTTAATACGTTTACCAGAAAGGTAGAGTATCTAATAGTAATCATATTGATGCTGTCGTGGTGACCCTTGTGATATTTGCCAGTGCTATAATTCCCACTAATATGTATTGATTTTTGACAAAATGTAAGAAAACATGCGCTCCTAGCAAAGAAATGTGAACGATGTGCTTTAAGTGCAGTTTTTACCACATTCGTGCAAGTTTCCACAACGATGTAACAGAGAGTTCTTATAAAGAAACATTACAATAATCTTTATAGCATAATTCTGTCGGCGTCGTGTACTTAGCATCAGCTGAAGCATTTTCCTGTTTGACATATATTTCATCTACATTAAAATAAAAAGATGTGACAGCGGAAAACGATCTCTCTAGTATAATTATAGAACATTTAGCATCAATAGACTTAGTAGCACCAATGATCTTTAAATAAGGACCTTTTAATTATTTTCAATTTTATTATTATATACATAAAATACGTGCACTATAAAGTCAGTGAAGGTATGTACATGGAATGTAGGGTAATGATTGGACGCGCTAAGTGTTCAATGATGCTATAAATTGAAACACGCCATCAAACTATTAATCTCTGAACAACAAACTGCTTCATTGTAAGCGACGTGTGTACACGGCACCGTGGCTTTTGACTTCACAACGAAGACGATAACAAATACCTATAGCAAACAAAAATTCAACAGGACAATAACAAGACATCACGTAATATCTTAATATGTCAAACACAAGTTACTGGCTTCAATCAATATCCTAACACGCTACTATCAGATAAATTGGCACGAATTGTAGAGACTCGAGGTATCTGCCAGCGTCCAGCCAAGGAGCTGTCACAATAATGTTCCTGTCTGCATTCATTTAGCACGTATCAGTATTCGTATGCAAATTATAAATTATCTGAGGCAAGGGCGTCCTTCAGCAGTCATCGTCAAAAGTGTTCGGGGTTATTTTTTAAATATCAAGGATTAATGAAGCGGCTCAGTTTGTTGTTATAGAGGCTTAATATAGATCAAAACGCGTAGGGTCTCATTTGGTATTCATACTTAACGAAACCATTTATCACTTCCAGCCGTTTCGTAACCTTCTGCATGCGAGATAAGAAAAGCCTCTCGCTACAAATTGATGCTCTCAGCCGCACATTTTCCTGTACGTACAATACTTTTCCTTGAAACAAAATTGTTATGTATTACAAAGTTAAGTGATTCACATCAAGTAATCAGTTCGTTAGGCTTAGAATTCTACGAAGTGTGAAATGTCATTCATGAAGCGTCTTTCATTAATTTGCGCAACGAACCAGCCATGAAATAATTCGCTGCATGAATCATTTAAGCAAATTTATATACTCGTAAGATTGCATTTGGAATATAGCACCAGTTGTGATGGTTGCAATAAAGTAGATTTATTTGCCGCCAATCATGGCATAATAAAATAGGAAAATAAATTTACGGCACTTAAATGCATGCGTAGGTGTAAATTGTTTATGTAAAATACATACTTATTTCTTTCGTTCACGTTGAGTTTAGAATACAAGAATGATTTGTTTGAAAGCTGTTATTACAGAGCTGTTATTTTTATAAACCAAACAAATTAAAGTAACATTTTATTTTATAAATTACATCGTAATTCAACAATTGCGTATTGAAATTAGAGTGTGAGGCAAAATAGAATTTAATGTAATATATTCTATGACTAAGAAAATTTTTAATTTACTTTTTAAGGTTAAAAGAAAATAGTTGATTAAAAGAAAATAGTTGACAATAACCGATAGCGACATGACATGTCAGACGCGGCCTTGACATAGAACCGTTATAAAACAGATTACTCGTATCAGCTCGAAGTCTACTGCACACGCCATGTTATATTTCACGTCGCCATTATTATGTTAGAACTGACACAAATACTCACACACTTGCTTAACTGGTTATTAAACATATGATTATGTTTTCTGTATTAAAATAACGACTTAATTGTTGGTTACGCTCTACGACTTCAGGGAAGAAAAATAAAATTAATGTGTAATAAAACATATAATTTGTTATGCATACGTAACTATCCTGCTATCTATTGTGTCAGACTATTTCCGTGTCACCGTGACAGCCTGTTTTCGTGGTTCGTTTTGGGCGAAGTCCCAATCGCCTCAATCATTCGAAATATCGAATGGACTCAATACTTAAAAGCGACGTGAAATTAGGTCGAGGTCTTCTTCATTACGACCTAGAGGAATCGCGTCACACCACGGTGTTGTTCGAATTACATCCACATATTGCGAACATAAATATATGTAGATAGTTCGCAAATCATAGCTTTTATGAAAAATGCTCGTAAAATGTGAGTGTTGTAAAGTTTATCTCGACTGCTTTTATGACTCTTTTATTAAAATAGTTGGAACGTTAATAAAGTGTCATTTTTATAACATAGTTTTAGAGTCAACATTTAGACTAAATCTGCTGATTAAACTCGATTTAAGAACCACGATATACTTGATTATCGAGAACAATGTTACATATGTATGCATATGCGTTTTACTGCGTGTTAATGTGAATAGAAATTTAGTACACATTAGTAGGTATGGACTTTGATTTCTTTTATGCGAACTACTTGTTTACGAGTGGATAACTAATAAAACACTAAAATTTCCTTAACATTATCAGCAGCTAATGATAATCTTACAATGTAAATGTGTGAAATATACTACTAAATGATTACTTGTTTTCAACAAGGCCGTGAAAATGAAACGATAATTGTTAATACATTTGAGACCAACAACAACATTTAATTCCTATTTCACCAGTTTTAAACAACAATGTTGAACTGTTTCTGTTACAATAATGTTCATTTGTAATAATTATATTTTTAAGAGGGATCATCCCATTTATTTATGCCGCTAGTTCCACAATTGAGTCGACTGCCGGCTGACGTATCCATAACCACACGTTGTAAACGCCGCTTAAGCGCTCGACTGAAGAACCATGGGTTGCAACACGTGGCCCACTTACTAAACCTATCTTTATGACAGGTAAGTTTATAATGCATGCAGTCTTGGCTCTTAAAGAAAATGTGTCAGTTCTATTTTACAAAATATGTGAGAACGTACCTTCGCGTGAGAGGACTGTTAACTGTGTTTGTACTGTCATCTCCATATGAAGGGGCCCTAACGATGCACGCAATGCAAAAGGGTTTAGCATTTGTTTAACAACTTCATTATGCAAGCATAAGTTTTTACAGAATTAGTGAAATCATGCTAATTCTCTGTGTCATTCATGGGAATACCGTGAGAAAAATCAAAGAAATTATGTCATTCTTATAATAAAGCAAATAGGTGAATATCGGTAATTAAAAAATTTACTGGATCAATAATTGTTAATATTAATAAAAAGCATCCGCATGTTAATAGACGGGATAACGGAAGAGATTATCTTAGTTCGTAATTACTATATACTATTGAAAATTATTTATTTCAAGAACGTGCTTTACGGCATACAAGAATAAAAAGAATAAGAATTGCCACCGTGTTCGCAAGTTGTCATATTAAGTCACCATCTCAATAAAAGGCAGTGTAAGAACTTCGCGGGCGGGCGCGGAAACAATGGGTAATACGTCTTGAGATTGGTTTTTTGAACAGGTGAAGCTGCGCCAGGTCCATACTGGCCGCATTCACTTTCCTGAGCAACATAAATAAATGACGAAGGCCGAATGTAACTTTTATTTTCATGCCCACCTGGTTTGATGTGCGAACGTATTCCGGATTGCTTTGAGCGTTCTTTCATAACCTAAACTTCGTTTTAAAGACTCCTCCGATCGTAAATCTTGTTTTATGTCGGAACATTTGGAAGTTATCGGTCTTAATTTTAGAAATTACGTGTTTACTTCATAGTACTATACGGACAGTACCTATGACCAAGTAATAGAGTTATATGTATGTTCTACTTAAAACAGTGTGCAAGTGACAAGCATCCCTAAAACTGTATATTTATTACGGAACTGGACTAAATATTTAAAGAAAATTAATGTAGAAAACTGTCAAATGATCTATAAGATAATATGGAAACCTTTTAACTCTAAAAACGAAAGATATGACCATTATTTTTAATATGATCATATGTAATATGAAGTAATATTAATTAAAGGAACTTTGTATGATACGTAATAAAGCATATTGTCATACTAATCAAAAATAATTACTCTATCAACATAATGGATCGATTTATCGCAAGGCGTTTGAACGCTTCGACACACGTCTTTACTCTTTATTGCAATCACACGTTGTACTTATTAATTATCTTCTAGACTAAGACCAACCTCAGATCAGACAGCCGTGTGTGGAATTGTCACCAATTATTTATAATTTATTTATTAATATAATAATTAACAAAATTTCTAGCCATTCGTTAATCTGAAAACGATCTTATATTATTTGTGCGTCAACAGAAAAATAAAAAAGCATTTGTTAATATGTTTTTTACATTATATGGTAAATAGTTCGTAAATAACCTTCAATATTTATACAAATATGCGCATAACAATGGAACTGTAAAGATTACTTAAGATTAAGGACAACACTTTTTTTAACTAACCATATAAAGTATTACGTTTTTGCAGTTTTATAAATTTAACACCGGATATAAAATAATATGGCCTTGGAACTAAAATATTTGTTAAAGAACTATATATCCCGTCAAAGTAGGACGCTTTAGCAATTATGTAACACTTTAACCGATCGGCCAATGATGGTTTATTAACTTGACGGCGCTCCCCGTTGACTAAATGTTTGATTTACAGTCGAGACAAACGACACCAGCCGCACATCTTTACGGTTGTTTCGGTCACATAAAAATATGTTTCTGTATAAACGGCAACAACTTACTTAAACATGTATGTTTATGTGCGGATCAGACCGCAAAGCAAAGAAGCCATCCTGTTCATCTGTTTCTGTTGTATTTAATTTGCCAAGTAGGTACTTGAAGACCATAAGCTGAAAGTACTGACAATTCTTTCCGACGAACGCGTTTTTTATTTTTCCTTGCCATCTTCACACTATCGAGAGTACGAGACGTGCATTAAAATATTGGCTTAAGTAACTTGAGCTTTTTTATTATGTCTATATTTAAGTATCTTTTATCGCAACAGATGGAAAGGGTCTGTGGCTATAAGCATAATTATTTTCAACGCAAGATATATCTTTTGTTGTTTATGTCTCCTTTTAGAACTAATTATATTTACCAATTTAAAGATCTATTTTAACACTCATATCTAACATTTTGGCACTTAAAAGTTATTTAAGCTTTTCATCTTATATCTTAAACAAGCAAACGTCACAGAAAGATAACATATAGTTAAATGATTAAATACATTACAAACGTCAGCATTGGTAAAAATATTATAAATATTGCATAATCGTCGCATGTCAGATAATAGCGTGAAGCGATTTAAAATGGACGAAAATTAAATAGAACTCTCACATCTAGCTATTATCGAGAATCTTAGTGCCAATACAAAGGTATTTGAAACTATTTCTTATTTTAAAAGATTTTAACTCAATGTAGAGCAAGTGGAGTTAGCGTATATCCGGACAGTTCGCAAAATATGCACTGTGTTATTGATATTACATATATGATAAGGTCTTCTAGTGTTTCTCCAACTTCTTATTTGCTAGTTGCGGTCACATTCTCAGACACATCGATCAATATTGATAGGAGTCCGATAAATCAGCATCAGTCCCGTGAACAAGTGCACAACCTTGATTATTCAAGCACCACACGGGTGACTCAGTCTCTGCATTAATTCAGTGATATGCCTAAAGGCTTAAAACATAAATTTAATAATTGCAGACTAGCAGACAATGCAGGAACAAGTGAGGCTGGAACCCCATGAATAAAACATACATACAAAAAGCGGCCGATACCTTCTCAGATAGAGTGTGCTGAGACACGATAGGGCATTTCTTTATTTTTATTCAAGTAAAGCATCAGAAATAAATCTTGTCTTTGTTCGAGCACATTTAAATATTTTGTAATAGGTATTGTACGACTCACTATGAAACGGTCTTCACTTGTAATAATATCGGGCAAAATCGTATTTAGCCTATTTTCGCACACACCTTGATGTACCGGCGGTAAACAGATGTTTAGCGAGGCAATTCATAAAATGAAGGTTAGTGTTATTTGTACATTTTTATAATAATTTGCAACTGTATGGAGCACTTATAAAAAATCCTTTTACTGCGTTTTGGTAGAAATAGTTTTCTTGATATCTAACCGTTAAAAAACATCACTACCAGGTACTAAGTTAATAAACTAATAATAAGTTAAATGGTAACTGTAGGGAGGCAGTAAATGTAATGTTGAAAAATATTGATCGGGGACTAGAAGCCGTGATTACAGATAGCTGATTGGCCACTGGCTTATTAAAATTTTTTATAGGCAATTACACAACTCTTAAGGTAAACATATTGTGTAATTGTGTATAAAACATAATAATTAAGATTATCATTTTAATTTCAATTATCAGAATGTACAGGTAAAGTCCAAAATCCTTTTAAGCATTCCCATATTATTATGTGATGTTTGTTTCGCGCGACAAGCATTTAAAGTTACCTACATACATAGTGTATAGTGTGTATAGTGATAGTATTGGTGCAAGTAACATAACTTATGACAATTTTCTATGTAGGCGTAAGAAGATCGTATTTGTAGTAAATTGTCCGAATACCGCAGTCTATAAATACATCGCAGTGAATCACGAGTCATTCAGCACTGGAGAGGAGTGACGCGGCGTCATTACGCATATCGCAACGCTCAGCGCGATTTCTTTGAAATACTATTTTAGCTTTATGCAAATCCAGCATGTATTAATTGAATACAAAATAAAAATTTTCATAATAAAATTATACAATTAAAAACAGGTGGCCTTAATGTTCAAGATAAAATTTCTTAATACTCCATCAAATATTCTCATTGATGGTCTTCGAAAATTCGTATTGCAGTTTTATTAGTAAAACGTAAGGTAATCATTTACCTCCACAAATAAAATAGGTATACATATAATACATAATGTCTTTTTAATGAAAATGATTGCGTAAAATTGAGTAACTATACGTGTTTAACTCACTGATTCGCGGAATCCTGTAGTGGATTACTGTAAACAATTTATATACCGTAAAGGTAGTAAACTGGTATGCAAACAACCAAGTGTCAAGTGGCTGTTATATACCTAGAAAAGGACAACTGTATCCGATTGTAATAGAACGTAGACAGAGACGTGTGTACCATCACATCCTTTAAACTAGATCACAACAATGCTGGTGTGCTACATAAATAAATGCAGCGCTGATAGTTTCGCCAGCGAGGAAAACAGCAATTTGAATTAATGTTAATCTCAATTGTAATTATTCTACATTTTTATACACTCGAAATGTCCTTTTAATGAGGTGTATTTGTAAAATGATGTAACACAACTGTAGACATTCAGTTCAGAGCGGTGGTTAGTAATATCAGTGTTCAGTTTTAAATAATGAAGTTATGATGCATATGTATGTATATATATCGAAGATATTGGAAAGGTAGGCAGCTAGTGGTCGCGAAAGTTAACCTTGGAGCGGCTGAGCAGTGAGATTAACGGCGCGGCGCGCGCCCGTACCGACTGCTTTCCCCGGTAAATGGTTTGTACTCGCTATGTACACACATATACCGAATGCCCATGGCCACTGTTTCAAGCAGGACCGTCTTGTTGCCCCTACAGGTTAGAAAAATTTACTTAGCGATGCCAATATTTTCTGTTTTCCCTTGAATATAAGGTGTTTAATTTCGTCATTTTATGAGCCCAAATTTCTTCAGAGACCGATGCAATAAAGTACATTACATACATGTACATGAATGTACATATACATACATGATTATGATGTTAATTTTAAAAGACAAAGTCAATTGTACAAAAATTCCTAATAAAATGTGTATTTTTAACTTAGTGTGATTTTTCACATTCATATTCCATGTAATAATAGTGATATGTTAATAAAACACTTTCCGTCCTCTCATAAGGAAAAGAAATGGCCACGTTACACGTAGGTAAGGCATAAGTGTAAAAATGCCTCACCGTCCTCTGAAACGAAACGCAACGCTTCAACATTACGAACTCATGAGTCATCACTCATAATAGGTCATAAATATTTATAGAACATTACTGGCTGTATGACTTTATAAGCGCGATCCTTAATTACTTAATGATTTTCCCCGTGGTAATGTGTTACGCCTATGATTCGGTCAGATTAGCGGTTAGATGCCTCGATTATAGTGGTCAATGTTATAAATGAACTGTCTTCGGCTTATCGTAGTAAACTTATATTGCGCTAGTTAACAGTTTTCAGTAGGTACACGAATGCTTATTATTTAAAATTCAATGATATATTCTCAATCGTTAATTCCTGTACTTGAAATAATATTTAGCCTTGCCTTAACCATTTAAGTAATTAAATTATTATTTTCCTGGGTACTTACGTATTTTACTGACTTGTCAAGACAATATAATTTCATAATAATTAATTCCTTTTAAACAAATAGCATTGAAAATTAATTTCTGTAACGCGGTTTTTAAACTATTATGTTACAATAACATATTATGATGAAAAGATTTTTTGCTAACGAGGATTATGAAGGAAAATTGTTATGAATGATAACAATGCCTAACCGACATTTTGTTATAAAATAAAAAATAAAAAACCGACCAACAATTGAAATGAAAATCTTGTGACACGGCCCAACCTACGTTTTAAGACAACTTCCCTGTCCACGTTAAAATAGATGTTCTTTGAAAAACGGTAAAATGTATCTGGTATTTGAAATTAAATAATTATATAATTACTTGTATAAGTACCTATTTAACAATTTTCACTTTTGATTAATTAAAACAATACAATATCGTCACGCCAGGTCCCTTGCGGGGTAGGCAGAAAGCAGCGAGTGCCAAATATCCCTGTCCTTACAAACCTGCC
>DWGJ01000501.1:0-29504 GCA_018246895.1 Aspitha aspitha aspitha
CCCCATAAATACCGCCCGCCTGTCCATTTCATACAGGATTCCTATAATTCATACTAACAAAAGACATCTCGCGACACCCCAAATTGTTGTGCGATCTCCAAAAGTCTTCCTGTTCCTAATAAAACATTTGTGTCCACTGCCGTAATAAAAGCAGGATGTTTTCAGCACTTGACTTTATCCCTATTTCGCTTTGTTACGAGTATTTATTTATTCTCTATATTTATTCCTTGTGTTATAATGTAACCTATTCTAATACTTAATTTATCGTTTTCTGTTTTGTACCATTGCCTTCGTAATAATAACCACATTAGTTGTTTTGAAATGTAGCTTGAAGGTATGACTCATCTATTCTTAATATACATACGAGTACATTAGTTAACAGTTATTGATTTATCAAAACTATTATGAAATTAAAGGAATAATGAATAATACTAACTTTTAAGGTAAGTATATAGCACCTCATTTTGGTTTTTTTCGTTTGTTTCTTGCTATTCGGCTCGTATTTTTTAATTGTGTAAAATTTTATTATACTATGATACGATTTTCCATTATATAGCGCTATAAAAATAGCTAGAATTATCATCCTCGATATTCTTCCTAATGTTCGCTCATTTGAGATTCCATTGCGTCTGAGTTATACCGACGTACTGAGCGAAATATTTAGCTAAAGCACGTAGTAACGCTTTTAGAGATGAAACCTGTCAATCAATCCGTCTCTGCGTCGCTTTGATCGATCTCTCGTCACTCTTCTCGAGTCATTAGTTAATGCACCGAGCGCTCCGCTGCATGTGTGTCTCGTTAGGGAAGACAGTGCTGACGCGTGTAATTAACGTTCGCGAGAATGCTGCACGAGATTGTAACTGACTGATTGTATCGCCGCTTGAAAAATATCCAATACGACGTTACAAATAGATGGTTACTGGACAGGTTCGTGCTCAATAGTTAAAAGCGTAACGTAAAAAGGTTTTAGTCAACTAACTTGTAGCCAGTACTAATGTATCTGAAATCTGAAACATTAAAAGCTATATATATATACATATAATATATATTGCTACATATATTGACACTAATAATGCTGTACCTTGGACATTTATTATGTAGGTAGCTATTATTATGTTTGTGAAATGCTTTATATATAATGTAGGGATTTCCCTTTGATAGGCCGCCAAAGGGGCGAAAATAATTTTATTCGCATGGAATTAACCAACTCGCCAAAATATCTAATGTACATGTAAAGGTACCTTAACAAACAAGCAGAGTGTTAATTTGCAAGTTAAAATGTTTCGTTACTCTCGCAGCAGTCACCATCCATCTTCGCCAGTACAACCAAGAGACCTTAATGCGGTTCGTATCTCCGTTATAAGGCCAATATTTTGGAAAATTACCGTTGTTGTTTGTTGATAATATCTACTATATTTAAGCAATGTTTCTCAATCAAATCAAAATAGTCTTGAATATTACTTTTTCACGTAACGAGTTTTTTAAACGTAATAATATTTTTTTTTTTACGTTTTTAAAAAGCCTTTAGTGTTCTGACATAAACTGAAGTGTACAAAATTTATAAATCGTAATTTCATTTCAGTGCTTCTAATTTATGCTGATTACAAATTCCCTACAAACAGGATGTCGGCGGTCACGGGGCTAATGATTGACATTGTTTATCATGTAAAGTAAATGTCGATTACGACGGACATTAGGTTAATTAGGCATATGGAGTATCGCATTCATATTCAATGGAATAAATGATCATACCCCCGTAATACGGGTGCGACCACATACATGATAATATTGGTAAATAATTTAATGTGCAATTTTATTAATGGAATCGTGATGCGGTCGCTTCCTATTATTAATTGCAGCCTATTAACACGCGGGATCCTGTATATTAATTTTTAACTGTTACGTAAACAAGTGGACATGTTAACGATATCATCAATTGAAGAGCTTCGTTATATCATGAGTTCAGTAGCGAATTATTAATTACTTCAAATTATATACGTACATACGAAGTTCATTTGTACAGCTTTCAATTAACTGTATTTTTTTAAGTGATATTTTTAAGTATCACTTTATGTATAAGCATTTAATTGTTATGTACTATTTATAACGCTTTTCCACTCACACAACTGAACTGTAACTCGATAACTGATTGTAAATAAATAGTTTACAGTACCTTCCTATACCTAACTCTCTTAAATTTTTAAAACAACAAAGTACTATTTTGTGGATAGCGATAGATAATGACATTAAAGTTATCGCATTAATCGGTTTTATGATTGCGATTATCATCTTCCAACTCTTGTAAAGAGTTTTAAACTCTTATAAAGTTTTTAACCCTTATAAAGAGATCTTCAAAATTTATAAAAGAATTTCGAATTAACTAACGTTTAAAATCAAATCTTTATAGCTCAAATTCAAATTACATCCAATTACATTTCCAATTACATCACAATGACATGTAATTCTAATAACACGTAACTGTAATATTGAAAACGACAATTATAAACGCAGTTTCATTAAAGCAATAGAGCGCGTATGTAAATGTGGTTCTCAAAATAATATTCCATGTTGGAACTGCAAAGCGACTGTCACCACAATGTTGGTAATTAGTGGCCCTTTGACATGCTAAAACCGTACAAATAATTAATGATTAATGTTACTGCTAATAGGTATTGAAATGAATTTTTTCAATTGCCACTAATTCGTATTATTGCGGTAACATAAGTGACGTGAATATTTGCAGATCTTTTCTTGTTAACTAGGGGAAATCTTCAAAAAGAACTCCGTTGCTTTGAAAGGTTATGTCGTATCCGTACCCACTAAAACCCTTTCGATGGCTCATTCTGAGTACCAGCTACAGAGGTGCACGCCTAAGCAATTAAACGATACAGAAATTTGTAATATTGACTCTAATTTACATACGAGTATAAACACTAAGAAGTGAATCTAGATAAATTCACACATAAAAATAGAAATTATCAATAATAAATGTATACCTACATATTTATTGTTTAGCATGAACAACTATGGTTGAATTATAATTATGGTAAAACAGCATTGCATGCATGCATGATACATACGCATAGAATACGTCTTAGGCCATAATTATACCTGTAGAGAACCTTAATCCTAGGTGTCAATGTATGTGTCTACTATACGGGTAGTCTATACTAAATGTATAAAGAGGAAACCTTGGTATGTTTGTAATGTTTTCACACAAAAACTATTGGACCGATTTCAAAAATTCTTTTAACATTAGAAATCTGCATCTTCACTTAGTAACATAGGCTATATTACATTTTCAAAAAAATAGGGTTCCCTAATAAAATGCAATACTGTAACCCAAGGAGTGAAATAATTTATATGGCAAGACAACGTTTGCGGAGTCGGCTAGTAATAAAATTTATTACTTGGATATCCATCTATGTCTAAAACAATTCGATACCGAATCTGAAACCGTTCGTTAAAACCGGTCATAATTGATTCCGGAAGCAGCGTGCCGAGGGATTGCTGCCAGATTCAAGTCAAGCGACAATAGACTAATAGCTATCTAATTGTATATCGGGTGTATGGAATATGGATCGAAGAATTGGTACTCTCATTTAATTAAATTGCGTAAGATTCGATGAAAACACGATTGTAACTTTACTTATTTATTGTACTTTTTCGATGTTCATTTCTATATTCCACTTTCAAAGAGGAGATACTAAAACATGTATACAGTTATGTCTTCCTGCATCAATGTAGCTCGGAGAGTAGCTAGAAACTTTGGAAATTTTTACGACACTGGTTTAAGCATCTACAGGAGGCAACAATTGCAGTCATCACTTTAGGTTGGCTCACTTTAACCACTTCTTTAACTCCAAAAATATTAGTCCGTTACATCAAAGTAAGGTCTGGTAAGGAAATAGTGAAACCATTTCAATCGTTATTACTATTGTTTGAATTTTTACTATTGAGATATTAATATTAGTAGCATTTTAATAAATATTCTCTATATATTAAATAATATCAATGTTGTCAACTGCAATACATATTCTGTTATAATTAATATTTATATTTAAGTTACATGTACCTAAGTCCATTATAATGTCAGTGGTAAAATCAATTAAATCGTTCCGATAACGTTAATATTATAACCGCCGTTTTCTCCTGTAATTGTGGATATGTTACTTTTGTGTTTAAATGTATTTCAATGAAATGTCCCGGTGAATTCCGCGACAGCGATCTCAATAAATAAATACGGGAGCTCCTGGGGCAATGTATTAATGCAAGGTACTCGTAGAGCTACAGAACAGTAGATAACTAAACTTTGTGTTTTGCATCAGCACTCTCACACTGACGGATAATCCCGTACTGAAAATATGCTTGCTCTAACAGTATTGTAGTAGACAGATGTAGAGTATATTAAATACTCTATAAGCACTCAGAGTATTTCCCCCGTGAAATGGATTGTGTCGCTCGGTTGTTGCCGTGACATTTGTATGTCACAGAAATTTGGCCGCAATATAATTTCTAATTTTTGTTTGTTTTGCCGTTAAAAAAGGTGTATTTAGATATTGAAGCAAAGTAGAATAATAAATAAAAAATTTGACAACGTGTTTTATATAAAAGATAACTGCTGTGAAAGTGAAAGTGCTGTCCGGGTAAGTTTTAGACTATCTTAGAATTAATCGAGATTGCATTGAAGAGGAATGGACTTCAACCAAATTATGACACGAGGAGGTTGCGGTTGTCACTGACCTTATTTTGGCGTCCATTTAACTATCCTTTGACAGTCTCCGAAAGCCCTGTTGGATGTAGAATCCGCGTAGTTGGGTACCTACTCCAATAAATTCAACTTTCAACCTACCCTTTGATAACCTTAATCAGGCTACGAATATCCTGCCTATCTCATTAAACGCTTAAAGTTTTTATTACGAAGACTTGGGAAAGTTTTAATTTCGCCGCGAAAATTTAAAACGACTAAAGCTCTACAACTCTCTAAGAATGTTAGTGTAATGAAATTCATTGGAATTTTTGATATGATACGGCTGCAGGGTTCTCTGTGAAATAAAAATCTTCATTTTCCAATAATTCCAATAATTGAATCTGAATCCGATAAATGAATGTAATATTTCACTGTTAAACACCAATACATTATAGATTGGTATAACACTTTAAAAGGTTATAAAAAAATTATGCAATTTTTAATCCTTTAGCAAAACAAACAACTATTCAGTTTTTAACCAAGCTGATCACTGCGCCACAGCTTACCTATCTGGATTCGATAGCGGCGAAAATGTGTCTGATGTTACCTATGACAATCTTGGTGATCAATTTTAAATAAAATGGCGAATATACATGATGATGTGTGATTTTCTTTAATTTGAATTTTGAAAATAAATTCCAATTACAAGCTGGAAACAATAGGTACGTTCATTATTTTGTTACAGTGATAAAGGATGGGCCCCGGTCCCGATCTCGCTCTTTAGATGGGATTACTGTTACGTATCCTCGGGGAACCGAACTGAATAATTTACGTATTTAACAATTCCAGGATATGATCAGCTTATTAATTATTATCTGTTCTAAGGGCACCTTTCCCTTTACGAGTATGTTGGCTTTGTGTTGGGTCTGTATAGTTTGCGTTATTTGGAATGAAACATAATCTCGTGATCTCATAGACTTTGCTACACACACTGTCATTTCCGGTGCAAATGGCGTCACTTATTCAGTCAGTTATTACAAGAGAGGCATGTGGTATGTGAGCAATGGTCAATCGTAACAAAAATAACCCATCACATCTCTTTTCATCAGTTAGGCGTCAGTCGTCAATTAGATTACAGAATACAAATAATATTGGGATAAAACTTTTTTATTATTATTGTTATACCATCACGGCAGGTCTCTGACGGATTAGACAGAAAGCACCGAGTGCCAAATGTCTCTGTCCTTACAATCCTGCCATGCTTCGTCTACATTCATCACTCTATGCATTTAAGGCCTAAAACTTGTATCTGCCATACTAAAATGTAGTAATAAATCAAATCATAATAAGGAATAATAGCATAAAAGTACTAGTGGACATAAAAATAGGAAACCGCATTGAGATTACGGCACGGAATTGCCAATCTGCAGCAGCTATAGAAGGAAAACAAGTGTCACGGACCGGAAAACAAACATAGACGTGTTTGTTTATTTTCGGTCAGACAATTGAGATCGAGAAAACAACTAGATATAGATGTTTGAAAACACACTGGTTTATATAGATGTTTTTGTTTGTACGGAATGTTCAATTATTAATGAGTAAGTACTTTCTGTATTGGATTCGATTGTATTTGTATAAGCAACGATTTCGTTGACTCGAAAGATTTGGTTGAGTTTTCTATTTACTTTGTGGTTTATGTTGGTAGTACTTGAGCTGATCACAGTCGAGATTTCCCTGAAATTTGGAGAGTTCAGAAATGGTATATGCCAAGATTGTGAATTTAAATATCAAACACCTTTATTTTCATATGCAAGCAAAAAAACGAAAAGTCACGGTAATTATTTTCGTTTTAGAAGTGTTCTTTTATCATGTTTCACCAAGAGCCCTGCGCATTTTTAATAATTCATAGGCTGCTTTGCCCTCGCAGCCTTAAAATTAATTCACATCAAGTCATTGTTTTTGTTTTGATGAGTCGACCAAATAAATAGAACCTCTTTTTAAGCCAAAAACGGTATTTTTAAGAAAAATGGAGAATACTTGATTTTGGACATTTTAGTGTTATGAGATATTTCTGATGAACGTGATTATACCTTGAAACAAAACCGCTTCTTATGGGGCAAGGTCGTAAAAATGGAGAATACTTGATTTTGGACATTTTAGTGTTATGAGATATTTCTGATGAACGTGATTATATCTTGAAACAAAACCGCTTCTTATGGGGCAAGGTCGTAAAAATGCACATTCAGCGAACTGTTCAACATATTGAAATAATTGTTATTAAAACAACGTGTTTCAATTGAAAGTACACATCAACACAGATGTCAGTCCACGTGTATTCTAAAGGTCGGTCCACCATATCGGTCTTTGGTATTTTTTGTATTTGGACTTGGAATTTTGCATTCTAGTGTTTAAATATGCAAAACAGTTGTGGTAAAGATGTTTAACTGAACGGCTGGATCCAATTCTCCAATCCATCAGTCGATCCGATCCCATCTGTCTCGATATCCACTTTCAATCGCAAACCGTCTCGTATCAGTAACAGCAATTTGTATGTAGATTCCTCCACATGTCTACAGCGCGTGCGAGTATTCAATTGTATGCGTATTGTTTTGCTCGTGTACACGAGTCAAGTGTTTCGTTTATAATTTTAGGATTTAAATGTATGCCTTGTAGGTGTTTGCGTGTAGATCAGGGCTTAACGTCCTAATATATGTTGGCGATTTAAAGTAATATTATAATGAATAGTTTTTGTAACTTTAATTTAACTTTTTTATGTAGAAAATACGCTTAAATGGTCCATTTTGAATTTCAACATTTTCAATCGCTGGTTTCACAGAGCCATATAAAGTGTTCAGTAACTTCCATGCATACTCATGTTTATTTACCAGTGTATGTTCTTTATTGATCTCTTTCTATACAACCCGTTTAATGATGAAGTGTTAATATTATTTTATATTTACTTGAGCTATTCAGCCACTGTTTTTGTTCGTACTTTAATAACATAAAAGAAAAGGTTTGAAATAATAAAATTAGGTTGTTATCGGACTGTATTTAATTCAAATACAATCGGAAACAAGCTTATCTGACAGCTCGAAATCAAGCGGTGGGTTCATTCTTATATTTTTTTAATATTTGCCTATTACGTATTTTTCAATCTCATACGTGTACTTTTAATGATGAAAATTTGTCCACTAGTACCGCATACCTATATTTATATTCAAAGTTTCGTAATATACTGCAAAATTTCATATAAAAGTATGTAAAACACACACAGTTTAAACTCCCAACAGTAACAAGCCGTGAGAGTAAAAACAAAAAAATGTTGAAGTTATTTCCCCGCGGAATCTTCAGAAATGCATTATAAAGTGTAACTACCGAGTCACTCCATATTTTTATTTTTGTTGTTCGAGAAATGGTAAGTTTTAACTGGGAGATATTACAAACAACAGTTTGTTGTTACTGCAGTCAGTTTTATTTGTATTCATGAGTTGGTACACGCGTGGCACACTGATGTTTACACTTTGAATTTTACTACTTTCTGACGAGATATAAGTTTTATTTTGTTAAACGCTTGCAGCTTAATGTATATATCAAAACAAAATAAGTGCCATACATGAATCTTCTAATAACGGGTTAAGTACCTATTAATAGTCATTCGTAATTAACTGATAAACTATGTAGGATCAATAGGATTATCGAACTTAGTAATTTTTCAAAAAATCGCAAGATTTTATTACTGTATTCAAGTTGGTTGTAAAGAATAAGTGTAATTATGCAGTCAGCGGACTACAATTATCATAAAATATGTCGTCACTAAACCAAGTAATACTTCTGTGCAGTTGCACTAAATGTCTTCGAATAGTTACCATCTGTATGCATTTGTGACCGCAGTTGTTACTTCGTTGCCATCAACTAAACATCCCTGGGGATCGAAGGAACAGCAAATACACAGGAACACCAATGATACCAAATTTCCCCAGTTTCCCCGGACAGTATCGCGTGGAAATAATTAGCTTTATTATACCAGTTCGCCGAAGCTGTTCCCTAGGTACAGTATGGTATAATATAGTAACATTATGTTCGAAGTTGCTGCCTCTAACTGAAACTGTGGCGGAGCTAGTGCATTAGAAAACAGTTAATGGGGTACAGTGATAAAGATCTCCTAACGACGTATATTTGTCTAGCCTGTTGGTTTTAGTGGTTAATGAACACGATTGCTGAATTGGAAGTCGTGGATGCGATTCTCACTCACGCAAACATTCATGCGATGAGGATGCATATTAGTTTTATGTGTAGGAGTTAATTATGTAGGTTAATTAAGGTTAATTACAATATATGAAAGTATCTACAAATTTATTTATGTATAACTGTAATTGTTCAATGGTTATCATAATACAGATGAGCCTAATTTGAGTTTAAACTGACGTGGCCTGGCAATTTATTATTAACATAATTATTTATGTTAAAATGCAGAAAACAACAGTTTATAAAAAAACAGTTGTTTATATTCGTAAAGGCTTGTACGATAAATAACAGTATTTTTAGAATGCAAAAAGATTGGATCTTTGTCGACGGTTTAATTTAAACAAAAAAGTATCTAATACGATAAGATACCATGTGAAATCTACGAGCTGTGACTGGAATATATTACAATAGCGTTGCCTAACTTTTATTTTACGTAAAGACCTTATACATAGTGTTCGAGTTATTGCAATTTAATTATATGAAAGTTGTTGGGCTGTTCAAAACTTTTCGCGGGATTGTAAACTTGACACTTGTGTATGCATGGCTTGAGACGCTATTAGAATATTGTGTATAAATGTTAAGGGTACGTTACCATGGCGACCATGATACCACACTGAGTATTTGTTTTCCTGCAGTTTTTCGTGAATATAAGAGCACAGACGAAAATATAATAAATTTTTTCTGTAGTAGCGTGTCTGTATGTAATGCTTTTACGTACCTACTAATCTAGGTATTGTATGCATAAACGCGGTCTGTCACTAATTTTCGTTACTAGGGTTTTAGTCATAGCTATACTGAAATATTCTAAGACATTTAGAACATAATATCGCAAATTTTATTTTGGTGAAAACACAGTAAGTACACTGCACAGCAAAAATGTATTGTATACCTACATATGTAGAACTAAACAAAAAGACACAAAACCAAAGAAAAAACTATGTCACATAGGTACATAAGAAAATACTAAAATGTTATTTGATCTTCTTAAATTGTGTGTGAATGGAGCTTTAACTTGGCGAGTGAAACTTGTGTGGACGCAAGATATAGCAACGACACAACATATTATAACTCGTTTATTGAATTTCTACTTTATTTCTATATTATTAGTCTGCTGTTGTTAAAAATATTTTTATCCGCAGTATGCTTTTGTTATCATGGCTCCCTCTTGAACGACGTTAGTTTTAAAATCGTTGGTCCGTTGCAATCGACGGAGAATTACCACCGCCACACCTATTTCTGCCGTGAAGCAGTTGTTTCAACTGTGTTTCGGTCCGAAGGGGAGAGGTTACCGGTCCCCTGTATACCAGAGGTGACTATCTTAGTCCTCAAGAGTAGCAACGCATCAGTGACCGACTTCTAATAAGGCAACTACTAACACTTATTAACTGCACCTACTAACACATACTAACTGGGCTAATATCACTAATAGTCCCATTCCTGCAGTCCTGTTACTAAAGAATACTCCCCAACTAATTCTTATTAACATCTTATACTAATTGAATTCACACTAACAGTCCCTTTAGCCCTGTTACGAGTCGGTTACATGTAGATTATCCATGGGCGGCGGCAGCCACTTATGACTGCTGCCTGCTCGTTTGCTACTCTATGTCAATAAAAACAAAACGACAAGGTAATATTTATACATTTTCAATATGATGCGTGAGAAAACAGTGAGTACCGATATAGCGCGCCGCCGCCGCTTGCTCCAAGCTGGCACTGTTCGCTCCAAACCGAATTTGCAATATTTTCCGCGCGGCGCCACATTCCAAGAATCAAATCAAACTCGCGCGAAATTCCATCCCCGGAGAGAGGAACCTCGTTGACGACCAAGATTTATCTCTTCACATCTACAAATTGTGTTTGCTATTTATTGTGGATTTAAAGTTGCCAGTTGCGGGGTCGGATGTTGACTCCACACACTTGCACATTCAGATATTGAAATTTGTATAAAATTGAAAAACTTTAACTCCTGCAGCGTCCTACGGTACTGCTTTTTAACAAAACGAGAAATGCGCTTTGCTTTTTGATTTAGTTTTATTTACTCAAGCTGTACCTAATAGTCACGTCTTGTAATGTCTTTTGAACTTAAAACATTTCATTACATTTCTTTGGGCTGCAAACTTCTTCGAATTACGATCTATGTTCAGAAGTGTTTAATAAATAGTACTTCAGTCGTTATATAAAACTACCTTTATTTTTAATGATATTATAAATGCGTAGGTATAGTGCGAACGATGAACGATAGTTTCATTGAAGTTTTTAGATTGTACTGCAATTACAAAGGAAGATAATAATAAAATTAACATACTGTAACTTATATATTATATAAGATACATTTTCCAGCACCTACATACATATGTATATTTTCTAGTAAAACTGCGCATTCCTGTAGAATTAGGCAGTGGTACAAAAACAATGGATTTGCATTACAAAAGCGAAGCTCCGCGCATTCTAATGAACGGTAATTGTTTAAATCTACAAGAATAAGACTAACACGGAATACGCAGGAACTTACAAATTGTAATTAGCCTGGAGATTGTTCTTATGATATGGAGCAAGTATCCCCCTTGTAGATAACTCAGGCCCTCATAGAAAACTGTAGGTAAATTTCGATTTTTCAACGATTGTTTATACTTTTTTGCTTCGATTAAAACACTTTATACTATTTTAGTCTTCTCGGTATTTTGGAAATGCGTAATGGTTAGTTAAATAGCCTACTTATACACTTTTACAATAAATAGAGTAGTTGACAATTTTTGTTTACTTTCCAGAAATATTGTAGGTATTCCTGCGTCATAGCGAACCTCACATCTCACTCATAAGCCGTAAAAACAAAGGCGCAAGGGGAAAGTAATTTGATATGAAAAATGTTCCTTCATGAGCGGACGTTGAATGATCCATATTAAACTTGTGCGAGAAAAAATAACATTAGACCAAAACTTCGTAATGCACTTCGTTTAGGATGACTGTACACATGCTTAAAGTACGAATATAATTTAGCGGTCGAACATTACCTTCGGTGTATAATTCCCGTGAAATAATTACCCCTAATGTATTATTACTCTTTACGCTTAGTGCTTGCATTATGCATAGGTTATAATACATGCATAGACAGCGCACGAAATCCCTCACCGGCACAAAGCGAGTAATTCCGCAACAGGCCGCGCCGGGATTAGCCGTCATTACACCTGCATATCGCATCATACCGTCACGTGTCACGTCGAAAAATATAATGCCCGATGCAGCCCGTACACTGAAATGTAATCCTTAAAATTGACAAACTGCGGTTCAGTTTTATTAGTCTTACCGCACTTCTCCGTGCCTGTTTTATTAAATATGTTTTTGTGCACGTCAGAACTGTTTTTATATGTCACGGCATTTACAAATATTTCAATTGCATCTTTCTGTTTTAAACCTGCATATAGCTTTATAACTTTATTCTAATGAACACTATTAAAATATACATAAATGTCTGCTTCATTCGGATATTTGCGTTTGATATAGACATATAATTGATTTCTACATTGCTTTCTTTCTGAATTTACGCGCTAGGACCTTTTAGTTCACGATAAGGTTAAATTAAGGAAAGAAATTAATTAAATTGTAATTACGAATTAATTTTTTAATTACGAAAAATGGTAAGACTGGTCTAGTAGATAAAATTGTAATACCAAAAATGCTAAGACATGGCATTATCAATGTTTAGGCTTTGATGAGTTCTGTAAAAACAATACAAGCTTACTCGTATATTCAGTGTTGTTCATAATATCCAGGTAACACATGTAAATTAGAAGATTTTTGATGGTAAATGTACATTAAAGATATCTATCCAAGAATACGAGTACACTTCGGAAAAGGATTAGATCTTCCGCATCGGATAAAATGTAGTACCCAATATTTTACTCGAAGTTCAAACTCAGCAAAAAGAAACTGCTACAACAACTTTTCATTCGTTAAAAGGTGTGGGCAAAACTGCTTCCTTCCTCGGAACTCGGATCTCAAACGAAGGAATTACAGCAAAAGTTAATTGTGAATTCCCGGCTATTCAATTCTAGAAATATAAAGCGTGAAAATAAAACCTTTTGTTGGTAATTTCTAAAGATTCTGCTATTAGAAAAAAGTGTATGTGTAATATAACTTTGTATAATAAATTCTGTTCTACATCGTTTCACCTCTCGGTATGAATATCGGTAGCTGATTTTAATATTGATTTTTATACGTTCTGGCGTTAAGAATTTTCCTGTCTTTTTATTCTACTTCTTGTCGTCAATGCAAACTTATTTTCTTTATAATAACAGGAATTCAGGCTACCTAAAGTTAAATCTTAAGTGTATTCTGTTTCACTGTTTCTTTTGTGATTGAAGTTGAAACAGGTCGAGCGGTTTCTATTATCTTGTAAGTTATTATTTGCAGAGTTTCATATTTGCAGAGTTATTCTTTAAGACAGACCGGAAATCGTGTTACGAAGTATTTTTGACTCCTTTGTACTGTGTAGGTAGGGTATAAGGAGTTTAATTTGGATTATCCTTGTTTCTTAATAGCATTTAAATTATTCATTTCGTACTCTTTTGAGTGAAAATTAAAGAGGAGGTATAGGAACGAACAAAAGAAAGTTTATTAATGTACATATTTAAGAGAATCTGGAACAAGTGACCTTCATCAACGCGATTATTTGAGGGCCGGTAGGGTTGCCAGTTTAAACAATAGTTAATTACAGAAATGATGTTTTAGGCTTGTTTTCGCTTACCCAATGTTTTAGTGTAAGTAAAGATTAGATTAGGGATGTCAATTTTTTTTCATTCAATTTTTATTATTTTATAATTAGCGAGAATACGCACCACAAAACACTTAATTTGAAATGCAAAAAAACTAATACACTTTACACGGCTCCAAAAATAACGCTTCCGCCATTTCCAACTTTATCTGATGTAACTTTTCTGGAGTCCCTTCTACTGTGTTAGTCGGAAGTTAATATCAAGTTGATTCTATTGTAAAATTGCGTCATTCGTTAATCATAGAATATCAAAAAGCAACTTTAACGGTTACAAAAAGGGAAGTGTAGACAACCCTAACGTAGGGCTTGTTCACTTTTTTTGTCACTGTTTTATTCGAACTTTACAACTCAACAAAAACCTTTTGTCGAGAAAGGATGGGGCAATTCATTTTCGTTATTATTGTTACATGAACTCTTTATGAATTATTGCTAAACAACATGCCGTCGTTCCGTTAGAACTTTACGACAAAAGTTTCTACAGGGTAATAACAGATTTTCATATGAATTGTAGAGATCCTCGACAACTGCTGTTAGATGCTAACCAGTTTTTGATTGTGGTGATCCTTTGAAAACCACTGTGAAATAGTGCGGTATTCATAAAATACAATTCGTTCATCTACTGGCGTATCTTAGAGGGTTTGTCTGAATGACTAGGTGATAATTGCTGAAAATTATTAACTAGTTACAACTACCTACAGTTAAACAAGATATTTTCTTAAACGTTGCGGACTGAGTGACGTCACTGTAAAAGTAGCCGAATGTTGACGACAAATTAAAAAATGTCCTAATGTACCTAAAATATTAGTTTAGGAATGAGAAATTTAAGGTAAACGCATATTTTATAATAAAGTAAACGTCATAATAACATTCATGAAGAAAAGACGTTTTTGTCAACTTTCATGGTGATTGGTCAAATCGTGTCAAACTTTATTGATCTCGGATATACCGACATTAATTTTAATATTATTTTTTACATATAACGCGATGTTTCTATCCACTGAAGAACGCTCGCACGATGCGGTAAATAAAACGCTTAAAAACCACTTACGAACTGTTATTTCACGGCTGTCATTTACACGGTATTTTACACGGTAAGAAAGAAACTGTGCAAATAAGCCCCTAGTTTCAGATACCATCATATTTCATATACAATGCGGTGCGATTACATATAACTTTAGTATATAGAACCGTTCAATGTGTAAATGTTCTGTTGTCGCAGAAGTTATAACAGACGTGTTTTTTACATTCTTTAAAATTTGAAAAAGGTCATTAATCTCACACATAAGCGGTGTTTAAAATACCTTATACGTATATAACCAATGGTTTTTAAGCAGTGTACTAAAGCATGATTCTACATATAAGTTCCCAGTTACTAGAACATTTATTTGGCTGGTCCTTTGCTCGGGGCTTTGTAAGTGAATAATGGTTACGATTAATAATTCATTTTTTAGTGTACAAGTTATCTCGTCGGTACACTTAAAGCGCAAAGAAAGTATGATATTGTAGAAAAAAGTGTTTCAAGCACAAGTTTGTAAGATGTTTACGAGCGAACATAGCATTGCAGTTTTTTGTCGTCACTACTTTTCAGCGTGAAAATTCTGACACGGAGTTATCCATTACCGCTATAAAAAACTGCGACCATTAGCAAAACGTACAGCGATCCCGCTATACATTATTTTACGAACTAAAATGGCTATTAAATAAATCTCCCTTAAATATAAAACAAAGATATTTGCGCTTAGACTTAAATTATGTTTATTTTACGATACATAAAATGGTGTTCTATCTTGATCAAAATTAGTATCCGTAAAAAAGAAAGAATCTCTTATCTACTGTAGTTAATTCGTTGGAAGGACAATGGTAGTTTTATTTAATAATGTACATCGTAACATTACTGCTATGCCATAGGGGTATACAGGCTTTAAGGACTTCCACTAGCTACTATCGATAGGTTCATTGGCTTCTTTCGTCAAAGTGGCTCACGCTCGTCTGTTAAGGATACTTAATTGTTTCAGTCCCATCTATGTATGTATGTATATTATAAAACAAAGTCCCAGTCTGTATGTGAGCGATTTTCTTAAAATCTACTGAACGGATTTTCGTACGGTTTTTACTAAACGATAGCGCAACTCTTGAGAAAGGGTTTAGTTATGTAAATTGACTAAAATATAACGATTACTGTTGAAGAGCTCACGTGGTTTATCTTAGGATTCCACGCGCGATAAACTTTCTGACACACTGATTTCCACGCGGGCGGAGCCGCGCGCACATCTAGTAAAGGTCTAATTAAAAGCGGTGTAAACAAACTGCGCTAAGAAGAAACGAAGAAAATGTGTCGCTCATTAAAGCCGGTACCTCTAAAAGCTGCTTAATGTATGACAATTTAAGCTGATTGCACGCGGACACTGCAGCGATACCGTCGGGATTAATGTCTCAAAAGGATGGAATCTAACATAACGTCTTTAAAAAGGCTCTTTGCAATCTGTTTTTTTTTTAAATAGTTCAGTCTTTGATAGAATCGTTTGAAAAACAGCCACTGATTGTTTTTATGATAATAATGAATTGACATTTGGGTAAATTATAAGTATTGCCATATGTACATTGATGTACATCGATATATGTACATACATTGAACAAGACAAGAGAAGTGACTGTTAAATTTTATGACGATAAAAAAATCAATTTTGTATTTACTAATGGCAATATAACTGGGATATGAGTACGTGTGGATGGTGTGTATTGTAGATGTTTTAATGAAGACGAATACACACTTGGTCATATGTCAGTGTCGAATGTCCAATAAGACCATTATTATAAATGTAATTTTCAAGTTCACATCTACCTGATATTAAGTGGTCATTAACCTCTGTATTTCAAACAGGATCATAATTTAAGGCCCATTTACATTTGCTCTCAAAAACTAAAACGCCACATGTCTCATGTGTTTCTGCCTACCGCACACATCTTAGTGAAACAGCGCAAGTACTGGTAATTAGCGACAGAAACGGATGAGTCTACAGAATTGTTTGAAAGCCGACCTATTTCAGCGTTTAGATTGTTCCTCCCTTGAAATATATGAATAGTGTTCTAAGGCATCGTTTGCTAATATAATAACATTTAAGGCTTTTCGCATTAAGCCAAGCTCCGGGGCTTTGTTCCCGCATGGCTCAAATTAGCTAACAAAGACGTTACTTATGCATTGTATAGCTAACCACCGGTTGATAACAGGCCCGCATAATACCGAGCTAATTATATTAATTGTGCGGCTTATGAACTTGTTTCACTGTCGATGGATGAAGATATTTAGTAGACGAATTGTGCTACACTATATTTGTGAAACTAATGTAATCGTTATGCGGTTGAAGATTGCAAGGGGACAACAGACGCGGTTGTTACTTGAACGGTTGATCGCTAGTGGCCAAGCACGGATTTTCCGTGCTTTGGAGAGTACGTTTTACGCGTTAGGTTACAAAATTGTAAAACCTTATTAAAGACGGTTTGAAAACAAAAACAAGCGATTGGTCACTAACCCAGCCCTGTGCCAATACACACTGAAGCAGAGTGGTGTAGTATGCTTTAAGCTTCAGTAGGGACTCATCACACAAAAATCTTTTTTGGATTGAACCCACAACTCCCGGCTCGATGCTCACGTTCGCTAACCATCAAACCAACGAAAAGTATGTCGAAGAAAAGGATGGTTTTGTATCACATTACGTGTCGATTCGGTACTTTATGACGAAAATCCGGTTTACGACTACGTTTTATTACAAATTAATCCTTATAGTTCTTAAACAGTTTACCTATTATTTGAAATTTCATAGTACTATAAAACATGAAGACTGGTATGGTTAAAGTTTGTATTTTCTGTTCCTGTTACGTATAAGCTACTGATTTATCTTTAAGGTTTTATTTTGTAGGTATAACACGCGAGCGCTGGTATATTATGATGTAGTTACAAATAATTAGGGCACATTATTTTTAATCGCATGTACTTTTTCATGTAATAAATGTAGTGGACACAGATACAAATTTTGATAAGAAAACCCATAACTTTATACCTTATTACCGTAATAATTGGATGTAAAAAAAATGTTTAATTTCGACTAGCATTAAACGAAAGTGCTTCTACGTAGTCTAGTTTATGCTTTTATTAGTTAGTAACAGTTAAGTTAAGAATTTCTGCAAATTATTTCGATGTCTGTACGATTCGGGGAAGGTTATTTTCGGTATCAAATAAATATAGTTTACATTTATAACCAAAAAAATTAAACACCAGCAATAACGGTGAAGGTAAATATCGTGAGGAATCCTGCACACCTCAGAGATTATAAAGTGCGTATTATATTTTCTGAAATGTGTGAAGTCTGCTGATGCGTATTTGGACCACACCAGACCATATCCTATAATGGTAGACCATGAGAAGAATCCAGAGTCAACTAATGAAACAATAAAGGGATTAAAATTTCTTTATACTTTTTCAGTTCACTACGTTTTTATGCAAAATTGTTATCGTTGCTAAGAAGCGATGTAGGGACCGAGCTCAGGGCGGTTCGTCGCAACTGTTATCATTTGATCTATTAAACAAGCATGACGTAATCACTAAAAGTAAGTTGACAACACTAAGGGCAAGTTTATTAACGACATTCGTGCAAGGCCGCGGGAGGCGCCCTCTAACCTCATTAGTGGCAACTTGATATAGCTTCGAGAACCGTCTCATGTACGTACATATCTACTTATACGTGTATATCGCTATTTGTTACCGTCATATATATGAAACATATGTGTTTAAGAAAATTTGTTCAGTAAATTATTGCGGAGACAGTCTCGAGTACGTTCCTCGAGGAATTGGTTTATTTATTTACTAATTTTTTTGGAGTACGACGATGCTGTTTTAATATTTATACATTTACGAGAATAAATGACGGTCTCTGTAGTTTGTCCGTAATAAGAGACAGTTTAGGTCGCATTGAAGATCAGAATTTGGAGTTTGGCTAGTTAAGGTTTAATTAATTATTTTGCTATAGATTTTTAAATTTATTAATATTGATTGTTCTTATACTGACATAATACAAAATTGAATACCGTATCATACAAAAAAATACTTTCATGCAGCTGTTTCAGGTTAGTTACAAGTCTTTGCGTTCGATTGCTAACACTTAGCTGCTTGCTTGATATAATATATAAAAAAGTGATTTAAAGAAAAATTGAAATAGAAATGGCAACATTCTATTGATGAAAAGTACGCATTGTCGTTATGTGAAAATACTACATATAGTGACCGCGGCACGAGCACCATGTATTAGTGTTGAGTGGCGTCAACTACAATACCTACGCCGCTACGCGCCGATACTCCGCTACGAGGGCTCTACGGAACTTCCCCAAAGCTGTAGCAAGGTTAAGTGTTGCAATACTTGGGTATATACTTTTTAAACTTGTATTTTTACATTCCACTTGGCAACTTGAAATACTTTTACTAATAGATAGTTTATTTTTGATGAACATAGGCTACTTCCTAGTAAGATAAGAAACAATATTAAATCATTAATATGTAGGGGACGTAGGTATCAATGTTTGAGTTGGGTGTGGGAAGATACAATCAGCATTCGGAGCAGGTGAAACTGTGCGCAGTCAGTAAACCGCAGACTGCTCTCGACTTTAGTGTTTTGCGTGAAAACTCCGCAGTGACCATTAGCTTCACGAAGGATCATATATCAAGTGTAGAGTGCCGTCAGATACAAAACCTATGCGCTCATTTTTTAAGCGCTTTACTGAATGGTCCCGAGTAGTCGACAAGTCAACGCGAGTTGTGGAAAAGTGTTGGTTGAAGAGAAAAACTTAGTAGAATCACTCACTAACTACATAGTTTCAACCTTGTATAGTACATTAAAAAGAAATACAAAATTAAATAGCTTTATCAAAATATTAAATTCGCTTTCCATCAGGCGAGATCGTGGCGAATCACTTGGCCATTACTTTAATGAAATATTTAAAGAAATGGGAAGTTTGTCTAAGTTAGACGTAATCGATAAAGAATATTAGAAAGAAATCGTTAATTCGCGAGTTTTGTTTGCTCCAACATAAAGCATAAAAAGAGAACGAATATAGTAAAAAAAAAGAAATTAATAATACATACAAAATAAACATAAACATAATCATTTTCGCATGCTTATAATTTTGTGTTTAAGTGTAAATTTGATAAGTTCCGTAATTAATTAATTTAATAAAATCAACTTTTTTGTTGTCTTTTCTTAGCAGACAGTTATAACAAACGTTATTCGTTTTTGTGGTTTACTACGATCGTTCTACGCTATACGCATCAAGGAAAATTGCGATACCGAAACCATTTCCAAATCATATTCGGTACATCAGCTCGGGAATAAATCGGAAGTATAACACTTATACGAAGAATCAAATCACTCAAGTATATTTGTGAACGGGAGCGCGAGAAATGGACGAGGAACCAATCAAGCAGTTCCGCCCTTCGGCGTTCTTGAGATACATAATATGTGGAACATTCCGCTTGTAACGCTTTTAATCTTACTCCCAGGGATGCCGTAACTAACAAGCTTATGTACTCCCTAACCGGATTAAGAAAAAAAGTTTTACCAGTATCGATGTTCAATTGATTTTCCAATTTAATAAGTACTCGTATATAATATGTACATTCATACATACTTTGCATAGGTACTTTGAATATTGCTAGTAACCTTTAGATACGTATTAATTCAAATTGACTCAGGAAATATCAAATATGCAGCAAGACAAAGAGAGTACTGCAACCGTTTCAAAGGCGAATGTTTGGACGATGCGTCTTAGTGTTCATCGGAGCAATGCGTTTGTTATAAAGCTGAGATATTACGAATGTCGAGTACAGCACCGAGCTATTGTGTTGTGGTTCTCAAACGGAATACGAAAGTGTTGTAGATGGTTCTGTTTGAATAACTCTAGTTTCGTTTGAGTTTTGTGCGCATATCAATGTAATTAATGATTAAAATATTATTAGTAAACATAATCTTCTTGGACATATAAAATGAGAAATTAATTTTATTGTAACAATCTCGCCACAACTAAAATTAGAAAAGATAAATTCTTGGTAATAAATTAAAGGAGTTCTTAAATAGGATTTATTTATTGTAACATTCAGATTCATAAAATGAATTGTTTTAATGTAACATGAAAATGTGACATCAGATATAACGAAAGTAACCTATAAATATTAAAATTTCGTTTGAATTCCGTTAAATCTCTCAAAATCGTCAGCACAAATAAACCAGCCGCCTGATACACGGGATTGATGGGGTCATCGCGACACATGGCAACACGGGACGTATTTTCGTTTGACGTGACGTTATGTAAACGTTCATCTGCTTTTACGATTAATGTTTCACTTGCCGCTAATGCTACTGTATACGATGTATATGTGGACTTGTTTATACTCCAACACTACAATTGTATAAATGCAGTTAATTTACCAGCCCAGTAAGTATTGCTATTATGCAATACGTTTCATAATAAAATGTTATTGCGCAGTTTTTCGGAGTACAAAATAATTATTTAATTTTGTTTCTTGTGTGGTTTTAACAAGGTTACAGTGTATTGTTAGTATTGTTTGTGGTGTCATACATATGGAAACTACTATTGTGGAGCTAGGCTCGTAGGTTGACGTTGATAACTGACCATCACACTACGAATCTTCAATACTAGTATTACTAGTAAAATTAATGGTTGTTGTCATCATGAAGATATTGTTCGTCACACTCACATATTAAAACGAGAAATAAAACGAGGCTGCTTGTACAATATTCAACAACTGCTATATCGTAGGTGTAATGTTAAAAATAATTTGTTTTATATATTTTTAATTGCACTTTAACCTATTGCGTGACAAGCAATTCCGCTTTGGGCGTGTCATTTCTTATATTAAAAGGTACAAATTTGATTGTCACGCGCGATTAAAAACTTTACTGCCACAAACAAGGCACGAAGCTATTAAATATTAATCTACACTAAGATTGTAAATGCGAAAGTTATAAATTTATAAATAAATCTGTTATAAATTTCAAAATTGAGAACGGATCGATGTGGTTTTTGCCGTTGAAATATTTGAAGAGCTGGAGAGTAATGTACGTTATCTTTTTTGCGAAAATCTCAATTCCACAAGTAATACGTTTTAATCAAAAAAGCGCTTTAGACAGCGTTATTAAAATACTAATACACAGATGTAATAACAGTATGACACGTGAACAGAATAAATTCTTTAGACCACGCGGGTGAAGCCGCGGGTAGCAGCTAGTTTATTTAGATAGATTTAGTAAAATTTAGAAGGTTTTTGGCAACCTTTTCCATGTCCTGGCGCAGATATATCCCATAACAGCGTGAGGCCACATTGGTACCTACGCGTTACCTTTTTTTTGTATTTACGTGATAATGTCAACTAATAAACAAATTCTACAGTTTCAATTGGTTAATGATATACCAACCATTTACATGACCACATACGGTAATGTTATTTTGGAGCAACCGCTAATGACATGAAAACGGAAAACAGCGGTTATCCGGTTATGTACTATTTGCTAATTTAATTTGAAGCTTTCACATCAGTTATTCTATGGTTTCAGCTATTAGCCGGGCAATAATTACTGTTACATACAAATCGCAAACATCCCGCCAATTCCCTGCCCTTACAAGCCTGACGGCGTCTACATCGGTAAATATATTACGTATGTATATAATAAATATCTAAAAGCGATGCTGGTTTTATGTATCTTTAAAAAAATAGCCTCGAGATCGCTTGCAATACCCGCGGGACGAATGTAAACTGTATAAACACTTCGAAACACACTGCAGCGCTCTAACTAAGCGGAACATCGTTAGCACTTTAGGGCGATATCGAAGATAATAAACGATAATAAACGCTGTCGAGCGTCGATTACCCAATGTTCAGCGGAGAGAAGTAACGGCAAACCACGTGTCGCTCTATCAACCAGTAAGCGTATCTTATACGAATATTATAAAGCTGAAGAGTTTGGTTGAACGCGCTAATCTCAGGAATGACTGATTCGAATTGAAAAATTACTTTTGTGTTGAATAGTCCATTTTTCGAGGAAGGCTATAGGCTATATAGAATCACGCTGTGACTAATAGGAGTGGAGCAGCGACGACAAGTGTTGCAAAAACGGGAAATATTGATTTCCACAGGGCTGCGCACAGCTAGTTCAATATATTTTTTCCAAAACACAAACCAAGGAATTTTTATGGATGTTCAAAGAGTGGCACTTTAGAACTTCTTTGGTTCTTCTTAGATTTACGGTACAAATTTACTGTAGTAATTACAACTGTAATGCCCGGTTGTTCGATGTAATTGAATGAGCACTAGTACATAGGATACCAACTGAAAATTGCTTATGAATAATTTGCACTATTCATACTTTATAGTTTGCTAGCGGATTGGAGATACTGTCAATTTTGTTATAAATATAGAATTTACAACCGAACGAGGGCATTCTCCACAGTCTAGATAGATAGATAGATGTAAAAAGATTATCTTCTATGAGGTCTTTTCGCTAGGACGCAAACGTTTTTCCAGGCAATTTCATAGCTTTAATGTTATCGCTGGCGAGCTGACACGTACTCGTGAACGCTAACAGGCGCGCGGCAAAGTGGCTGGCCCTTATTGCACGTTTTTGTACCAAATGATGATAATTTCACCATGGAGTGCTTTTTATGATAGAGGAAAGATTTGGGCCTATTTTTTCGTTCCCTTTTCTTAATGGTTATCAGTTGGTTGAATGTTAGGCACTTTTATGTAAGCATATTTTGATACTGATTTGTATTTGTTTCGCAGATGCGATGCGATCGTGTAAGAATATTTAACAATGGTAACATTTAGGTATATTATTGTTTGTATTGTTCTAGTGACTTCGTTGGATATATGTATGAATATGACATAAAGACGAGGGTTGGCATACATTTAAGTTTTACATTCGGTAATAGAATAACTTAGAATAGATTTATTGGATGATCTTCACAATACATAAACACCTTATAACTGAATCCACACTAACTGTTAGTTAGGATTTGGTTACAGATGTCCATGGGCGGGAGCAGCCACTTGTGACTGCTGCCTGCTCGTTTGCTACTCTATTAAAATAAAATAAATTACATTTTATTAATTGTTATAAAACCCGTTTTGTATCACTGATTAGAAGTGAAATGCAAGATACCCACTTTACATAAATCAGTTATTCGTACATAAATATGCAGGAACAAGAACCAAAAAATAATTATGATCGATGACTTCTTAATGGATTTAGCGCGGCGTCAGGTGTCCACAGATTAGATAAAAAATGTAATAAAAAGTTAATTGAACGTAGGCAAAGAATATTCTAGCTATCAACCAACCATTTAACTATCATAAAACTATCATAAACCTTATTTTACAAATAAATAATTCTTCGATAGTGGTTTGCCTATAACTTCTTTAAATCTGTTTAAAGTAATGAACTTGAAAATAATTGACTATTGACTGTTTTATGAATTACATTTCAAACAAAAGCAAGCCGGATAGTGTAGTACAAATAAAGGTTGCTCTGACTGTAGCGGCGGTATTATTGTTATACATTGAACTGAGCGGAACATGATCTGCGTTGTGTAACATCACGCTGACACGTCACGCGATATGTCACGTCATGTGGATTGCGGATGACGGCGGCGGACGTGTTGCGACATGACACGCGATTACGGGAACTCACCAAATGTTACTAATCATCCATTACGTCATCAATAATTATATTTTTGTAATTTGTAAATGATAAATGAAGTTCCCTTTTCATAAAGTAGTTTATAACAACTTAAAATCACATAAACATATGTGTAATCTGTTATAAGTGAAAAGGCAAATATTAGTAAAAGATAGGGAGTTACTTAACAGCTGGTGTATACATACATAAGTATATATCGTCACCTACTCAGAGCAGTAGTCAACACGTTAGCAGCCTTAAGAAGTTCCTTGAAAGCCTTATTGAAACACCTTACCGCGCAACGCTCGTGTGATATCTAAAAAATGCCTGTTTCGAATTTCAGATGACGGCGACAAAAACGAGTGTGAAACGAACAGCTGCTGCTGTCGAGAGGTTTAATAAATTTTGGGCTTTACAAATGACTTATAATAGACAATAATAGCTTTGTAAACACAACATACATTATATTGGATTACTTTAATAAATCCGCCCATAATCCTGCAAAGTTCGCCTTTATTGAGAAAATCTGTAAACGTCATTCTCAAAATGTTTAAAAAAACAAATAGACAAATGTATTGAAAATTCAGCACAGTCCTTACAAAGGCTTATAAATGACCTTTGTCAGATGTTCTTTAAAGGCATTTCTGGATAACAAATAATAGAAGTATCGCTGAAGGCACTTTTAATTGTAAGGAAAATTCAATATTAGTTACTTTTTTATTTGTAACAAAACGTCTTTTATATCTCGTCTAAATGGGCTCGGAAGACTCGACAATATTAGCTTTGTACCGGTCTTTGTGAACAGGACACTGGAGATAAAACGTGCCTGATGCTATTGTGTCGGGTTTCTTGATGAAATCCGCGGCCGTATCTGATAGATCCGCTTCCACGCAGTAAACAGATTTGCCGCCTATTCCATACACTTCACGTCAATAGTTGAGCGCATGACTGTTGTTTGTGTTTTATATAAGAGTGATTCTCTAATATTATTCAAAAGTTCACGTTATGACATTTATAGCGTTGTTTCAGTAAAACTTAGGTACATAGGTATGTAAAGTTAGCAACTGGGTTTGATGCTTGTATATTAAATACATACTGTGTAGGTGTTATCAGTCTGCTTACCTGTTCTTACAATAACTTATTTCGCACGAACTTATTTTTATTTATAGCGCCGGCCGGTTTTCCAACAATGCAAACAATTTCATTCTTCATTTGTTCCCTTAAGGAAAAACTATCCAAAAATGTTGATTATTTTATTTTTGACCAAAAAGCTGAAAACCAATTTTTATTGTGCTATTAGTGCAAAATTGGAAATCTTTCAGTATCAACTTTAATTGATTTGTAGTTACGCAAAATGTCTGCTTTTCAATCGGTCTCCGCATTATACTCGTCCGAATAGCGCGACGTGAGCGACGGCAGCACAGTTTCGACCAGGTTAAATATTTAGGAATGTGGGGTTGCCAGGCACTGCACAACAATTAACTTTGAAATTCTGCATGTAACGTGCATTGTCGTATAAGTAACGTGATATACTTTTAAGCTAGGATTTTTAAACGTAAAATAAAATTTAAATTCTGGTAAAATATCGAGTTGCGTGAAACGACAATAATGTGCACAGAGCAAGAGACGATTATATGTCATTTACATTTAGTCTAGATATATTTATAAACCTGATTGTCCTGACAATAAATCACTTACAAATTAAAATGTATGTATATTTCATAGCATTTCCCGTAAAACAATCAATCACTGTCGCAACAGAAACCACGATCGACGGGTATGATGCATGTATGTGCAGTAATGGGAACCCATCGCATCGCGTACTATATCTATAACACTAGTCGTCAGTAAAGTAACTGTCTTAGATATGACAATTCACATTGAGCAATTATTGTATCACCGTCTATACAACATTTCCCAAAAAGAATTGACAGAAAGTATACACTGTCTTAATCCTTATATGCATGTAGAACTCATAGGTAGATATGCTTTTTCTAAATTTATCACTCTATTCACAGACTTAGTAATCCTAATCACATCGTGCAAATTTCATCGTATGGTTGAACTTCACTTAGGCTTAAAAATATTATTTTTGCGATAAACGGCTTCATTTGCTTTGAATTAAGTGATGATAATTATTGTGAAACAATTATTTTATCTCTTAATTCACTGCTGATCACGGGCCTCCTTGTAGAATAAGTTTTGAAAGTTAATAAAAATAAATTGGAATATTTTGCTGAATGACAAATAATATTTTTGGGAAGTTTCCATTCTAATAATTATTGAATCAGATTGCGACATTCAATTACTGAGATACTACTGTGTAGCAGGTACGCAAAGGAATTTTGATTTCACAGTAAACAGAATGAATTTTGTGTAGTAGGTAAGTACAATTTGTGGACGTCACTCCGACTATCCAGGCTTTCCGAATGTGCCAGTAAATGCAAGCTTTAATTTCGACACACCTCCCGAAATACGCGAGACTGCCCTCTGTTTATGTGTAATTAATGGAATTAGTGCATACACACAGCGTTCAGTTTATAAAAACCGTTAAAATAATACATTTAAGCGTTACCTCCAAATTATAACACGAATTTGTAAGGTACAACTACGAGTATATGTATATCTAATGAGCTTCACATGAGAAGTAAAAAAACCATTTTTTTTGCGTTATAAATTATCATCCAATAATAACGTTTCTTTAAAAAAGTATAAAAATTTGTACTTACAAATACTAATATTAAAGAGACAAGATAAGGAAAGGAGGTTCAAACGTTAACAACAGGTTGCATGATCTATTTATACTATACTAATATTAAAAAGCGGAAGAGTTTGTTTGAACACGCTAATCTCAGGAACTACTGCTTCGAATTGAAAAATTCTTTTTTTGTTGAATAGTCCATTTATCGAGGAAGGCTATAGGCTATATAACACCACGCTATGACTAAGAGCAGTGGAGCAGTAACGAAAAAGCGTTCCTTTATTCTTCCGGGTTCCGTGTATTTTATAATAATCATAGTGTGACGTTCTTAGTTTTTAATAGATTGCTCTCTAATTAACGCGGTAGAAACCGTAGGGCACAGCTAGTATTTAATAAAATACAATAAAGCACATTTTGTTCCTTATCTCACCTAAAAAGACTCCAAGCTATAAATACATATATAGCATGTGCAATATACAAGTAGCAAATAGTCTGAGGTAAGATGTAGCATGGCATGCATTAGGTGGCGATACAGTAATGCGCTATTAACTTCCCTCTAAGCTCCTCCGCGTCCATGTAGAACACACTGTATTGAGCTTTAACGCATTGTTACGTCGGATACTACATGATGGCGCTCTACTTGCTATTTGACGCGTTAAATACGGTTATAACTATGCTGCGACATTTACACATGTCAACAATTTTTTTTACGTTATCAATCGGACTTGCGTTTGGCTATGAACTTCACTGTTGATAATTAAGATGCACTTGAAGCATACTAGTTTTAAACCTAATCTACTTACAGTCTCGTCTTCAATAGTTTTGAATTATAAGTATCGGGAAAATATACTGGAAGGGCGTTTTACTATTGTGTGAAATTTATCATTGCCGATATCAAAAGTAAAAGCGTTAAAAAATGTCAAACAATACGTTAATTTAAACAACACGTGAAAAGCCACTAGTGATGTGTTATGATAAAATTAAACATTGGAATCATTTAAGATGCTTCAGTCGTCATCGGGAGGATCGTTTGGTATCTGAATTAAAATACATTCATTTTAGATTCGGTGGAATTCGAAACAACACGAAATGACAGAGCTCTGTTGGTTATTTATTGCTTAATGTGCCGCGCCACTCAAGCCGCAATATTGCAAATTATGTGCATATGTTAATTCAACCGCTATTCGTACCCGCGAACATTCACCGCCAACTTCTGAGCAGGGCTGCCGTTGGTAAAAGGATCTGGATTTGTTTAATATTAATGTTCAGAATCAAAGCAATCAAGAATAAGTTCCATTTTTAAATAATTAAAAAATATATTTTTTATGTTTCTGAATTTCATTGTACATACATATTTATGTCAAATAAAAAAAGAGTGAACAAAGAGTTGGTATCAGTTAAATCAAAGAAAAAAAGGTATCCTTGGCCCACCCTAAACAATTAACACTGTACATAGTTTTCAATTCTCAAAAGGGGTGTTTTTTTATTGTACTTGTCTTGCGTCTGACTATAAGGTCACCTGATGATAAATGCAGTACACGTGCAGAATATCGCATACTAGCCTAAAAGTGCCTGTATGAACTCTTGTTTTGCATAATTCCCAATTATACGTCTCGCGTAAAATAGCAACTGGCAAGGAGTTACATTTCTTGGATGTCTGTACTAGAAACGATTGTTCAGCCTCAGATAGAACTCACAATTTACGACAGAAAATAATTTATCTACAATATGTTAAAGATGTATTGGTACTGTTGAGCCTTAAAGTCGAATTGCTTTTACATGACTTCAACTCCTTTATTCGCGATAAAAACGGGAACTATGGTTCTATTTTCACGGTGATATGTCCAAAGCCAAAGGTAGTAACATAAAAGTACGATTGTGTTTTAGGAATCCTTGCAAGTGTTCGAGGTGTCTTCTCAATATTAGCATTTGGCTGCATGGAAAAAGTGATTAGGTAAAGTATGTTCTATTATCCAATGATAATACATATTAATGAAACCGTTTCGTCTATCACTCACATCAATATCATGAACAAAATGGAATTATGTGGCCTTTCCTATCTGTCTTTGAAATAAAATAAAAAAAATATTGATTTTTACTTGTTATGTAGGCATGAAATCTTTAAAATCACACGAACTATTCAGCCCTGTTTTATTGAGGGCGTAGAATTTGTAGTGGCTATTTAGCGTTAGATAGTGTACTTAGTACACTCTCTGTAGTCGTGCACTCTTGGCAGAGTGGTCGTGGCGTCAAGATGACAACGTGTCGTCATTAGAAAAAGCTGCTGCTGCCCTTGCTATGCGTCTCCACCGGCTTCTGTTGGTTGCATCGCGACAGCATTGTACAATGGTACTT
>DWGJ01000502.1:0-29495 GCA_018246895.1 Aspitha aspitha aspitha
GTCAGCGTGGTAGACTACGGCCTAAATCCCTCTCACTATGAGAGGTGGCCCGGTCCAGCAGTGGACGAATAAAAAGGGTCGAACAACATACGGCTCTACGAGTATGTAGTATGAAATAAAATTCCATAAGCCAAATAGCTACATCTGTAATCAGCCTTAAACAGTTCAACCACAGCATTGCAATAGTTACTATAGATTCATTATACACATATATGAGCACTGTTGCTTTGTGCTATTAACATACGTGATTTCGGTACTGCCGCACAGGAGTTTCACGCCAATTAACGATATAGGGCATATCTGCTATCCTGATGTACAGGTTTAAATGTAGTACGTATTAACACACCAGAAATTATTACTCGAATACCATTAGGTGTTAATAGATGAGATCATGAGACCACCGACGAGTAGGTAACCGCCCAGAACTCTCTCTTGCTTGCAGAGATCCTCCAAGAGCAACAGCAATCCGACTAAATAATTTGATATTTGAAACTTTATTTTATCTTCATACATATTAAATAAGAGAATAAAATAAAAATGTCTATAAAACTTATTATTAACCGTTCATAATGGACAATACTGTGTTTACTACTATTATTAGTGAAGGAGGCTTAATATGGACTAAGTGATATTTGCAACACTGAAGGATCTAGCAGAAAATACAATTGCGGTCAAGATCTGCAGACCGGAACTCTGCAATGATTAAGACCGCCAATGGATAAGACCTTAGATAATTTTATATATGATAACAAGATGCCTGGTTATTATAAAGAAATCCACTACACGACTTGGCAAGACTTATGCAAACCATATTTAATAGTTAACGTGTAAACGTCTCTGTAGTATTCCGCTATTGCTTTCAAATTGAATCTGAAATAATTCAATGACACAAGCGCTGTTTTGTTAACGTTCAACTAATATCAAGAGATACACGATACCTATGGCACCTTTGTTATTTAATGTGTTAACAAAAGACTTACAGCATCAAAGCATTGCTATGTTACCCGTGTGACAAAGGAATCAATAACTTACCTACTAGCTGAAGAACACGTTCCTTCAATTAATAGAGGCGCCTAACTACATGATAGTTAACAGGACGGGCAACGAAGGTAATTACGCGGATAGTCGCACTGTTCAGAGAAATGTGGTTCTTATGAGATTATGTTTAGATCTAAAGTCACTTGCTTATCGATGTTGTTTATGAAGAGACCAAGAGCAACAGGAAACGTGGAACTGGGTCTCAAACTCAAACAGGCCGAGGACGGATTGTTTACCACCCCGCATCCCAAGGGTCAACAAACATGTTATGTTCTACATTATTAGAGCTCTATATTAATGAAAGCCACATATATATTGTATGAGCGCACCTGGTTAAATCTGAAAACATTTTTGTTATAAAATATTAGTCTACAATTAAAAAGTTAAAAAATATTAAGGAAATTAATGTGTCACCTACGTACTCATAAGTTCAACCGCAACACCTAAGTATTTCTTTTTATGAATAGGTAAGACGCAAATTTGACACTCGTCCTTGTCTAGTATTTTTATGCTATTACCTATAGCTTACAAAATTTCCGCATACACAACTTACTAATTGCAAGACAGTGTATAGAAATACAATAACCCACTAATGTTCACAAAAATAAACCACTACTAGTGTTTAGGTTGGGCCAAGGATACGTTTTCTATTTGATTTAACTGATTTTTAATAATTACATATACTCAGAGAAATACCAACTGTTTGTTCATTCTTTTATTATTTTACATATGTACAGTGACATTCAGAAACAAAAAAAATATACTGATTAATTATTTAAAAATGGAACTTATTCTTGATTGCCTTGATTCTGAACAACTAGATAACATGTAAATGCTAGCAAGCCGGGATAATACCGCCTTGTCCACTAGCCGTGTAATTACTTAATTCCGCGTCGAGCGAGGGCCTTCGCGGAAATGAAAGTCTAAGATTTGTTTATCCCGTCGTACTTCTTGAAGCTAGACACGTCAAGCTTTGAGCCCTAACATCAGAAAAAATTTAGTAATATTACTAGAGCTATTTATATAAATATGTGAGCGCATAAATGAATGAATGAACAAAACTTTACATTAGATATTATGTGAACAGTATTTGCCGTCACATGTGGTCTTCTAAATCACGCCTTTGATGAAGTCTATACTTCTTCAACTATCTTAAAAATCTGTCTTCTACATTGAATTTAAAAATTACACAGAATCCCAACCTTGGTAGTCTTAAAATGTTTAACTGCAGCTAAGTTAACTAAATTCTTCTTAATTACACCAAAGCGAGCGAAGACATAACAGCAACGCTACGTTATAATTACACTACAACTGTAATCATTACAAGATAACATAACCGAACAGAGTTCATCTGCCACCAGCGGCACTAACCGTGTGATCACTTAATCCCCGGCGCGGCTTCTCAGACCCCGGCGATAAGACGTAACGAGCTCTCTTCCCAGTTTATGGACAAGCAAACTAATACCCACATTTTGTAGCGCACGCTGCTTACAAAATTTCGCTAAACACGTTTACTAAGAGTCCTAAAATGTTAGCGAGATTATGAAAACATGCGAAGCTTTGAATGAGGATAATAACATTCGCGCTTTTACGAGTAACGCAACAGATTACTTTCATGAAACGGTCGTCGAAAAATAATTCATTTCTATGTATTTGTTTTTCCTATATACATTTTGAACTTCTTATATTAATTGTTATTGTTTGTCAATGAACTGCCTATATAAATTGTTATTGTTGTTCAAAGAACTGAGCAACTACCTCCAATTAACTAAACCATGCGGAATTATATGAATTTTTTTAGGATGCATTAAGATCATTTCCTATTACTCTTTTAACGCCTAACGCCTGTAACATTCCTCACAAAATTAATAAAAGTAAATATTTGTCAATATTCTACATAAAATCTCTAATACAATACAGGTTTATTTGAAATACCGAAAAGAATTTAAACATAGGCACCTAAGAATTTCCAAATAATTACTTACTATCTTAGTAACTTCTTTAAATAAATAAGTAATTGACATGTAGTACTTAAAAAATTAAGCGCATGTGTCTACAAAGTTTAAGCAAAGGCACGAAATTCTAACCCTTTATTACTGACTTTAGGTTGTAAGTTATATCGTGATGATGTGAGAAAGGCTGCTGTTAGACTATAGCGACCGCACGTAACATATTTGGATGAGTTTTTAATACCATCATCAAGAATTTTTGTAAACACTATCTCTGTCATTAGCTAAGTTCACCCCATGCACGACAGAAATAGGTGGGTGGGTGGTGCTTCTGCAGGCGAACTACAATTTAAATGGTAAAGACTCAAGATGAACATGAAAGTGCAGTGGTATAGAATGTAAACATAACTATATGATTAATTGTGTGCACTACAAGTCTTCAATAGAGGTTCCAGCCACTCCCGGTAGCAAAACGTTTTCATAGATAACTCACCATTATCCTACTTTAATCGACACTGACGTAATCTGATAAAGTTCGCAGAGTAAATGTTGATTCATCAACATTTCTAATAATTTATTGAATAAAATATATGATATAGTAAGTATATAAATATATTATATAAGAACTATATGAAACATGTAATTTATTTATTTAATCATTGGTGTCGGTAACATACTGTTCCTTCTTAGATTCTATTTCACTTACGCAACACTATTAGAACAGCACCTCTACACTACGCGTTTTAACTTTCCGTCACGTAAACTGTAAACTTGATCATATCTCGCACGGTTTCTCTTGACTGTTTCAGTTGAAAATGTTTTCTACTTACATTTCATACGCCATAGTATACTTACGACATTACAGGTATGCAAGGGACTATTAGTAGTAAACTTTCTACAACTTTTATTTAACTTGCAATGTATGTTTTTTCTATGTTCGGGTCAAAACTTGCAACTGTATTTTAAAGCAGTTAAGTCCAACTGATTGGTCTTATTTTGCACACACATTTGGTTTAGACAGCAATGCATGATTAGCCTAGTGATATAATGCTAAATTCAATCTGGCGGACTCCCCAAGAGGGCGGACTTATTTATTATATTTATTTATTATATTTTATGCATCACCGATGTTATGCGTATAATAATGTAAAATGATAATGAAAAAATCATACGAATATTATGTATGTAGATATATTATCTATTGTTGTCTTTTATATACCCGCGTGACATTAACGTAGACAAGTTATCCATTAAAAGTGCATAAAATTGTTTCCCTTAAGACCGTGGTAATGAACACTAAAATGTTAATAATTAATATTAATCGACGGTCAAGAAACGTGTAAATGCGGTAACTTACTTACTGTGCCGAAACATCGCCCCTAAACGGATCTTGACCTCCAACTCGAGGACTTGCCATTTATTTCCGTCCTGCGTGACCTCTTGCAAGACGATGCGCTTGGATCTCTTCTATGTATTATAATGGCCCCTGCCAGTAGTTGTTCTCCATAATCCGCTACAGGTAAAATGGGGCCCAGGATCCTATGCTGAACCTTCCGCTCTACTGCCAAGGGTCTCTACTCCTTCCTAAGGATACATAAATGAAAATGCAATAAATCAATATAAATTTTATTCTTATTGCAACAGAAATGTATAACTTTACCACTTGATACTTTCGAAGACGTAGAGAAAATGCATGAAATAAAACAAACTCTTCGCCTTCTTCAGTCCACCCCCAATTAGCGACTGAATGTCATCTTTCATGTCTCATTTATCCGGATAAGCCCTTCCTCAGCTACCCGGGATCTGGTTATGGCCTGTAATAGCCGGTTATCGCGGGAGGAACGCTTCTTCTCGACTAATTGAGGTAGTGCTCTTAATTAGAACTACATATATGTTCAACAGCTACCTTACTTGCATGGAATATTAGTTGAAAATGTATATCAGATTAAACTGTCCCTACTTTAAGCTTTAGAGAGTATATGGGCCTATTAATCTTTCAAACGTTTGCTGTTAATAGTAAATGGGAGTCTACTATAAATATTATAGAAAACGAACTTAGGTGAATTAAAGCTACAACTGTTATTTACGACATAACTTTATTATACGGTACCGAAGTGACTGATCACATATAATATAATTAGAAATACGACCAGTTCCCACATATGTATATAGAGTCCTGTATGTTAGTCGGTGCAAGCGGTGAGTATTACCAACAGGTACATACGTACATAGGTACTCGTACCTGTTATAATTCTCTTGTAATTAAAGCAGATAATTATTATTAATACCTATTATTTACAAGTATAATTTATTGAAAGCATGATTTAAGAAGCAAGTAATATCTTGCTTGTAAAAGCAACTTAAATAGCCAAAATATTCAGTGTTTTAAAAATGTTTGCGTACCTAGTATTTTAAAATGAACCAGCCGACTAAGCTTATTAAATTAAAATAACAACAATTCAGGTAAGCTCGTTTTATGCAAATGGGGGAACTATTGTGTGTCTGATTTATTTGGGAAACGCAAATTAAAAAAGCTCGTAAAATAGCAGATTACGCGGAAAAACGCTCAGCCGCAACAGACACAGTAAATATTGTTACTATACGTATGAGTTGGGTGACATTTGGGCTAAATTGTGCCCGTATACTATCTGCAAATCCTTTTCTGGCTCGTGGACGTTTATGGATCTCATATTTTATTCCACGCTATAAATGGCAGCCTATGGCCTTCGAATAATATCTCACATTGTTATGATGGGCTTAAGTTTGAACTCTAGTAATCACCTGTTTAGATAACTGTAGAACAGTTCTCATCAAGTAAGTCTGTCTGTAGTTGCAAAGCATTCAGCAAAGAAAACATCACATTAATAATTATGAACTGTCAACTTATTGTTAGTTTTTAGTAAACATTTCTATTGCACTATCTAACGGTTAACAATCTGTAGTACAGATTCTACATATACTAATGCCATACACACGAAAGTGTGTGTGTGTGTGTTTATTTGTACGAGTAGGTACTTCAGTCACGTCAGATCGGGGCAACGCATGTGATTTTTGGTATAAAAAAATTTGAAGGGCTAGAGACTGTTGTAAGATTTTATTCGAAAAAAATATCTAATTTCCACGAGAAAACACGTTTTAATCAATTAATCGCTACAAATAGGCGTTACGGGCGCAATAACGATATGACATGTAAACAAGACTGCTGTCTACGCAGGCGAAGCCGCGGGTTACAGCTAGTATCATATACTCGTATAATAAGCACACACCAAGGAGCGTTAAAAAATTAATTTTGTAAACTGCCAATTTTGCATTGCGCTCGTAAATAAATCCAGTCAAAACATTATCATAGTAAATGAGCTGACACTAAGATGAACTTTCTAAGTTGAACGCGAAAATGTAAAGCTGCTTCCCAAACAAACCTTTCAGCAGATTTTCAATACGGAAATGGATCTCTTTCCTGATGTTGCAGTGTAGGTTTTTTCAAAAAATGCACTGAACCTGCTCGACGTACGGTGCGTAACTTTTAAGGCAAATACGAATTCCGGACTTTTACACAACAAATTTATTTCAAACTGTTTAAATCAAGCTCAAAGTGATAAATAATATACTGATAGTTATCTACAATATACATTAAGATTAAAAATATAAAAAATAAACTAATCAAACTATTCAAGTATCTTAACCATAAGAATAAGTCATGTTTTCTGCCTACCCAGTTAAAGACCTGGCATGATAGTATAATATTAAGAATAAAAACAGACAGCGTACATATGTATATATCACACAAGCTTATCGAGTTAAACAATTTGACCAGAGCAGCGTCCCTCTTACAGCGGCGCCTGTTAATGAAACGATAATACGAGTCAATGATTAATTTAACATACCTGTAAGTGACGTTTTATCACTACTTGACGAATTGTTCCGTATAAAGTGCTTGAAATGCGAATAAAGCAGGTAAGAATATATCACAGAGCTATTTAAACAAGCGCTATATGATAATTAATGTCTAGAGTCATTAAAAAATATTGTATTAGTTTCATATAAGCGCATACACCAGGCCTCCCTCAGCGTGGGAAAGACAGTTGCGTAAATTTAATAGCATTATAATCACATTTCATTACTATTTACCAATAGTAATGAAATTGGTACAGATTGAAAAGTACCTTATGAATTTTATGCTTATTCGACAAAAACGGCTGCATAAAATATACTAAATACAACACTCCAATAGAGTGTACATAAATGTTACCACACAATAAATCTTAATAAAAAGACCTTTCACATTCAGACCATTCAAAGAAAAGTGAACTATTGAAAAACTCAACCGGCATTTTCCTCCGCAACGTTTCATCGTTTCTAGCTTTCCCGGGGGCGTTCTATTTAAATTTTCATCCCTTGCAGGCTGTAGTCTGATAGAAGCGGCCACTTGTTTACACTAGCCAGTACATGACCTCCATGCTTAGCGTTGTCCGTCGGGAACATTGCGAAATTTAATTAACATTAAACAGAATAACATGGTAACAGGATAAGCTTTAATATAAGCGTCCTATATAAATACTTTGATCTCGTTAGCAAAGCGCCGTAGCAAAAGCCGTTTATTAAATGTATTACAATAGATGGCGCAGTTTCAGTGAACATAGTCTCCAGAGAGATTGGCAGCTCATCTACGATGTAATTTATAGGACTTCGCAATAAATGTTTGAAACGCAATAGAAAATGTGATCTAATAAGAACTGTTTAGAAAATAGAGGAAATAAAGGATTCAGCTGTAATATTTTAAATAAGTCATATGGAAAATTAATCACAGTATTAACAGTAGCGAAAATTACATAATGCAATAGAATATTTAGAAACATATGCATCCTAATTATACACTGAAATAATCTTATTCTAGATTGGAGAGGTCGTTTGTTATTATATTTCTGCTTATTGTAATCGTTCAGACTCCATATATTGAGCATAACCATATCGTAACATAACATTTCCTTGTCATTATGATCCATTAATCGTATTCATCTGACGTATGACGTATTCATCCGAGTAACAATTTCATAAAAGTATGTAGATAGGTACGCTACACACCTTACAAAAAATGTCACCATATTTTACGATATTTCATGTCCTGGGAGAAATTTAAAATGACACATACGTATACAATCATTATTATAATTGCCAGTAACTATTGAGATCATAATAGTTTCGAAAGATGCGCGAATGATAATGGTAGTAACATATCTAGAAATACATACATAGGTATGTATGTATTTCTAGATATTCTAGCAAAATTCGATTCCCCTCATTCTCTCCAAAAGCGAAAAGGAATATATCTTTATAAATTCACAGCCACATCGGATCGTGGGCCAAGCCAGGTGGAAAATTGTACTGTAGCAGATACCTACTTAATCTACATCTGTTTATGCTAATATAATGAAATATAATGTCTGTGTTTTAAAAATTTATTAACTTCATTGCGATTTATGGGATTCTAATGTACCGTAAAAGAATAGTGGGCAATTATTTAAGCTCAAGTGATAATATTCAATTATCACAATAATTTTAGTTTAGGCTTAGTTATATGCAATTGAGATATGAAATATCTTTCCAATAACATGTTCAATATACTACGTAGAGAAAGAGATGGCTAAGAAAAAATATTTTGAAAATAAGCATCACGTGGCACCCTTAGACTACAAGATTTTTTTTATATAAAACTTACCTAGCAAACGAGCAATCTTAAACAACCTGCTACAGATAAAAGAAAAACAAACATGTTATTTTTTTGTGAATAGGCTTCCATTGGACCACTAGCTCATACAATGGTATATGAGGTGCAGTCTAAGAAGTTGCAGGCGTGCCCTTAATTAAAGATTAATAATAATAAGTAGGTACATATTTTTATGTTACCATTGTTACAAGATGCGAATTTCATTAATGAATGCCTACCGAGTAAATTCGGCATCAATGCATGGAATTAGGCTATTATACGCCTGGGAATAGCAACAACGCATTCCTTATGTGATTTCAGATTAAAGCTCCAAGGGTACAGATATGAACGGCATAATTACACGTTAGGCTGCCATTGTTGAATTAAATTAAATTCGGGAAGCGAGGGACTCACATGAATCATTGGAATCTCAGGGTTTCCAACTGTGCTAGTCGACATTATGTGATCTATTGTGTCTTCGTTTGGTTAAAGAATAGATGCAGATTAATGAATAAATACGAACAAAGACTAATAAAGGAACATGTCTATACTTCTTTGCCAACTAGTAAGTACCTACCATGGTGCTCTGGCGTTTCTTGGCATGGTACGGTCATTTAAGTTATGAACTTACACATCTGTTCAGAGTTTAGATTTTTATATGCTTACCTACTATCAGTAGCATCCATGGTATCCACAACATATGAAATCCTCATTGAAGACCTCGGTTTATGCCCAGAATTGAAGCCGTTTAGTCCATAATGTATGTATGTGTTAGCTGGCCAAATACGATTTGCCAGATTTCATTCATAAAATATCTGATGAAGGCAGGAAGTAGAAGTAGTAGTATGTAGTAGTATTTTAATAGACATCCAATTTATCGCAGTCTTGCCTTTTGTATACAAAAATGGTAGACAGAACAAACATGTAAGTAGGCATAATATGCTCTACTACCCGTGCGAAGCCGGGGTGGCGCGTTAGTACGCTATAAAGCTGTCCCTATCCAAAATGATGTAACATTTAAAGTATTTGTGCTGTAAATTAGAAGGAAAACGGGCGCATTTGTCGTAATCGTTTCCGGGCGGGCATGGCGGACGCCCATCCAAATGACCTGCGCTGGCCCGGGCCACATGATTCACGGGTTTACTCCAATAACTATGCATACGGATGAAAGCATATTTCTTGAAGAATTTTTTATGGGCATTTCTCACGCGAGTTCTCGCCAGAATGCTCTCGCTTTGTAATATTTTGATCTCCGATTCAGTTATGATCGTTTACTTGCAAAAAATATGATAAATTTCAATTATGAAATATTTCAAGAGTAGGTAGTAAACGAGCGGTAAAGAGTGGCTGCTGCGGCCTATGGACATCGAATACCAACCTTTAATAAGGTTTTAGGTATGTTAATAAGAATTAGTTGGTGTTAATAAGAATTAGTCTAATTAGTAGGTACCTCCTTGTTAGTAAAAGTGCATTTAGTTAGTATTCGCCATATCAGAGGTCGGTCACAGATGCATTCATACTCTTGAAAACTGAGATAGCTCCTTTGGTGTACACGTGGACTGGAATCCATACCCTATAAGCACACAAAGTTGAGAAAACTGCTTCTCGGCAGAAATAGGTATGGTGGTACTACTTACGGGCGAACTGTCTACGTGTTCTACCACCTTCCAAATATTAATTAGCTACTGAAAATTCTAAACGTTATAAACGAAGGCACTCAATCAGTTTAAACGGGTTGTTTCCATTACTTCCTTAAGAATTTGTGCTAAATATTGAGCCCTAGCCAAATTTTGCAAGATCTTAGAAAAAGGATAAAAATTTGCAAGCTCGAAATATGCCGGTTCAGGTTACGGACTTAGTCGGCATTCTCTTATTTTCAAAAGCGCATACTTGCATAAGGCCTGCATACTTCAGCACAAGCCGTAGGTACCTACTACAGTTTGCCTCACCGATAATCTCGCTGCATTCTCTACCTCAATTATGCGTTGTTGTTTCAGAACGCTCAACTTTTAGGCATTAAGTTGCTCTCCTGTTTGATACCTACTCGTATATAAACAAAATCTATATTAAATTAAAAAGTTAACTGGATGAAAGCTTTCAATGTCTCATGAATATAATGGACTTCGATTGCGTGCCGTTGATATTTAGCATGACTTAGGTAGGTACCAACAAATTGTTAAATATAGCATTACAAAATTTACCAGGCTTCTATCATAAATAAATTCTTAACTTATCTTGCATTTTACGGGCATGAAAACAAAAACAAATAGGACAAATTTAAACATAGACCTTAGAATACAATTCATATGAAAATATCGAGACATAAAGCTACAATGTTTCGATATACAAATTATGTGTATCGATTCTTATTCGTTTTGGACAAATAATAAAAAATCCACGTAGATTTGTTAAAAACCGTCGATTTTGCTACGAATTCTCGATTAAATTGCTGGTCATGTTTTTACTTCCATATACATATATACATAGATATGCAACTTTTAAATATGTAGTATAATGTATGAAACGACAATTATAATTGTTGAATAATTTATGTAAGTAGGTATACTTCGTTTAGACCGGAACTCGCGCTATCTCTGCTGCGGAAAACACTCCCAGTATGTACCTATTTCATAACTTTTCAATAAAAGTAGGAAAAAGTTTCCATTTTTGTGGATTCATCTATAAAAAGGTCAAGATTTTTTACATCTGTTTTTGAAAAGTGGGAGTTTTATTCCTTATACTCGCCTAAGTAGTACCAACTTAACCAGTAGTTTTAATCTGTAAAGTACCTACAAAAACTAACAACGATTACGTTCAAACACAATTTATGGCAAACGTTAATATCTGTTATAATTCTATCACGCCAGGTTCCTATCGGAGTAGGGAATAACTTAACAAAAACTTACTTAAAATTTCATAAATAAAATAAAATTGTTTTGTCATGGTTTGACAGAGCAAAAATGTAGCGACCTATACTGTACGAATAGGTTTCCTTTGTGTTTATGGAATAAAAATTTCAATTTCTTTGCTAAACGTGTATCGCATTAAAAAATTGGAAGTGCTTCCGAGAGCCACTTTGTGTTTTATGTTTATAAATGTAGGTATATAATAACGTACCTACTTGTAAAATAGTGAGAATATTACATATAGGTATAAGTGAGCAAATAGACAGTTCATTTGAGTACCACACTCTTTAGAAACCATAAAGGGTTTTACTAAAATAATATAGCAGAGCAAAATAAACACGAAACATGTAACTTTCGTGAACAAAATTAATTTCATGGAGCGTATAATAATAACACCATAGAATGCTGTCGTTTTCAGTGCGCATACCCTCTTTCAAGATTATTAATTTCGTCAACGGCCATTTTACGTTTTACGCGCCCTATGTAGTGGCTATATAGCTTAATTAATTAATTTAGAAAGGTAATAAACGTGTAAGAACGCTTAAAGTAGCAGTAGTTAGAGAATTATTTTAAGAATTAAAATCACCGAAGTGGTAAATACCTATGTATTATTGCTAATCGTACCTATCTATACATGAAATTAAAAATTTGTTATATATTACCACTTATCTATGAATCTGACCAACTCACTTGTCATTGCACAACAGAGCTAAAAGCAAATTATTTTTTGCTATAAAAATTCATAGATTTCCATAACTCACATTGTATACCAAATTTCATTTATTCCATTCACATGCCTGCCACGCACATGTGCCTTTCAAAATGTAGGGTGTCTTTATTAATTTAATAGAGGAGAATTATTTATTCAATACGCAACGTGTCACTTGGGTCGATTTTACGGATTAGATACTCGGTGAAGTACTTTTTATCTATATGCACAGGTAGAATAGGTAGACATTGGAGCTAATGTTTCGTAAATTAAAATACTTAATGATATTTTTTAAATACTTCCTGTTTATATAGGTAAATTAAATGTTTGTTTCGCTTCCTACAAAGCATGAGACAAAATTTGCCATGACCGGCCATCCTGGCGATAGCGATCCAATTTACTTGTCTTTGGAAGTCACTTGTTTACAACACCATCGAAGTTTCCAGAGCGCCACTCTTATGAACGTTATCCATATCATTATAATGAATATTACTAATAACAATGTAATTCTGTCAATTTGTATTATGTCATCGCATCAAAACTGTTGAACCGTTGCACGTTGTTTCTTATGTAATCGTTTTTGAAATTTCACATAGGTACGGACGACTTGAAACCATACATATATATTATGTATAAATATAGATGGGGTGAGCCATAAACAGGCCTGTCACTGCGAGTCTCCAACAAATAATAAGAGAGTGAAGTTGACAGACCTATACACTTGTCTTTGTCTAATCACAGATAAAAAATAGGTAACCTTATTTTCTTTCTCTTTTTTTTCAAAGGACACATTTTAGGCTGGCTCCTGAAATCTAAGTACCTACCTATAGGTTTATATACATACCTATATGCTTGAGACTCGATAAATCTCAGTCTATACTTTTACTACATAATATATTTATTAACCAATAAAATATGAAATAGGAATTGTAAGATTGTATGAGTACCTAGGCAGGCACCTACATAAGAAAGTGGAAATCGAAATAGAAATAGAGGATGTCAGCATCCGGGAAGTAATGTGTTGCAGGAAACACAAAAGCTATAGATAGTAGGTAGAGATTATAATCATTTCAATTGCACTACTCAGTTACTTATTATAATAACGACTTCTCTATGTCTTTCCGAGTTTATGAATTTAGATACCTGCCCTGTACCTACTAGGTAATTCCTAAAGTTTTCGTACCTATATGATGTTTGGCATCAATAATTATGCTGTATTATTTATTATAGTACTATATTATTTATAGTAGGTACCTATGTAAATAATTTAATTTAATTATATAATATTATCTAGGGTACCTGATACCCTGTACCGGCGTGTATGCATGAAGAGAATGATGAATGTAGATGAAGCACGGCAGGTTTGTAAGGACAGAGACATTGGGCACTCGCTGCTTTCTGCCTACTTCTACAGTACGACTTCTACAGTATTACAACTTCCAGCAGTTAATTTATACAATAGTAGGCAGATTATCGAAATAGCAGATTTAAAAATAAATGTTATTTAAAAAAATACGTTAAAATTCCTCTTGTAAAATGTTTCACCTGCAAGCTTTTTTTTTACAATCCAGCTCAGTAAACAGACAGACAGGCCACCTGATGGTAAATGGTCACCGAACGACTATTTATGTCTTATATTTTTACTCATAAACTACCTAACATCTTCTAAATCGGATCGTAATAAATATCTTTTTTCAATAGTTTTCGCTGCGATATCTTATCACGTCGCCATAACTCATTGCATAATTAGGTAAATTTAGGCAAGTACTTACCTAATTACGAGTACTTACTCGGTTATAGGTCCATCCATCCATTAGCGCTTAGAAGTCAAAAGTTGGACCGCTAGTGATAAACTGGAAAGCAATACCTATTTATCAAAAGTGCTTAATTTGTATATATAAGAGCTATTCTGCCGAGTGAGTAGACGTCATGAAGGATTATCCCAGTCTTCGGTCTTCGCCCCCTTACTTCGACTCCGCCTCCTTGTTGTGATTGGTGCAACTGTGACAAATCCCAATACGCAACCAGTCCCTGCTACCCTGGTAAGTTGGCAACCTTTATTGATTTAGGCAGGGTAAAAATAACGTTTTACATAATCGAGAAGTCTCCAGCTCAGATTTGAAGATAGAAAAATTTTAGTCCTTCTCTCAAATATGTCACGCAGAATATATACAAATTATCGCACATTAAACACTTAATCGCGACAAATTATTATTGTAATGGGGGGATTTCGGAGCTTGAGATGCTCAGATGTATCGCATGGGCAATAAAGTCAGATTCATAACTTCTTAACATCTGATAACACAATAAAGATTATCATTCCATTTGGAAGATGCCGGGGCATCTCGCTATTGTGCATTACAGACTACAATACATGCCTAAAATCAAAATAATTATTCAGGTTTTCATAAAGCATTTTTTGATTAATATAATCACTTAATCACTAATTCAAATATCACCTGAGAAATTGCTTGTGGCAACACTTTTTTGCTGTAATCTGTATCTGTAATGTAATAATTTATCTGTCTGTTGTTTGTTGATCACTCCTTGAAGCATTATACATATAAACAAAAAAAAGATCGAGTGGAAAGTCGTAAATTGTAATGGAATTGGAGTTTAATATTAATTTTATTAATAATTGAGACAAGTGAAACGCCTTAGTATTTAATAACTGTGCCTTAGTTTTTGGTGCAACTACACTCATGATAATTTCTATAATAGTAACTCTTCTAAGAATAAGTTCATTATGACGAAGCGAAGGAGAATAGTTCAAGCTGATAAAATTATACAAAATGTTGTTCATGTGTTTTGTTTATTGATGTTTTTACAGTTGAAAGGTAATTATTCCACAGAATCATTGATATTTTCACATTACCCACAAATTTATACATTCCGCTCTAATATGAATTCCAGGTTATTATTCAACAACCAATAATCCAATATTATTGTATTCGACGTCTACCGATATCAGAATAGCAAATACATCAAGATTAAGCAAAATAAATGCTATAATAAAGGGTCTGGAGCAAAGTTCCGCGGTAGATTTTTTATATAAAAAGAATCTAATATGCTGGTCTGACCAAACAGCGGAATTGATACAGTGCATGGAATACAATAACACTCATGCAGGTGATAAAGTAAGTGAAGTATACAAACGTTTTATTTTTTTCTGTTCACAAGCAACATTGTTACAATACATTGCACTGACTATATTGTATAGTAGTGTTAGGGGTACCATTCCAATGGTACTCCAATAGTTTTTAACCTAATCAAGTATGACAAGACATTTTTCAACATAAATACATAGCCCCTCATTCTTGATTTTGAACCGTAGTATGTGCCTTGAACAGCAGATTAAATATTATCGGTCTATAACCAAAGTAATATTAGTTCTGTGAAAACCTATATTGGCCTATTTTATGACTCAATGATAACAATATTGTATAGTAGGCTTAAAATCATTTTAGTTCTATTTAAAGATTAGTATCTTACTAGTATGTATACTAGACCATGCGTTGCTATGGTTCAATTACAATTATTGTCATATATATTAATACCTTAAGCCTATTTTTGTCCCAGTGATTTAGTAACTATCAAATATTTAATGTTCACCCTCTCAATACCGTAAACTCTCCCCTCAATTTAAAGAACATAATATATAAATAAAGGTTTCGAATTGACAACATATATCCACAATACTCGGATAATTGCTTATTTTAGTTTTCGAAATTGTAGTATAATGTCAGTAATAAAAAAGAGTTAACATTCACAAACATATATTGGTTTTCAAATAGTCATGCATGTCTTCAGAAACTTATTTAATGTATTTTGTATAAGCAATTCATGAATATTTATTATTTATTGTTCTATAAAAACTATCCTATCTTTTAAGTTGGATCAAATAATAGATATGTACAAAATATTATTGAAATGAGTTCAGTTGTTTCGGAGAATATCCCTAATGAACATCGTGACACTGGATTTTTATATACATAAGAGAAGATATTATAGGTTGTATTTACAAACAAATCTAAAACTTATCAATTGAAGATTTATTTAAGCTAATTATTATTCACCTGCTTCCCTTAAATTCAAAATAGACTTATTTTAAGTCTCATATTAATACATCTTACTTATCCCACAGCAACGAATAGTATCAGAAGGATTAATTACACCTACTGGTATTGCTATAGACTGGTACACAGATAAAATATATTGGACAGATGGAGAAACAAATAGGATAGAAGTTATAAGTATAGAACACAAGTATAAGAAAGTGTTATTCTGGTCTGATGTGGACTTGGCCAGAGCTATAGCTGTTGTTCCTAAAGAGGGGTGAGTTCATTTTATTGCTTAAGATTATCTTACTCTTGACTCATGGTGACATAGTACACAGTTAGTAAATTAGCAAAATTCAAAGTGAATAATTTCATAACATTCATTTTTAAATGGAATACAAATGGTTTTCATTTAGTTGTATATATAGATTTATAATAACATATGTGTGAAAACAAATATGCTTAAGACACTTTCATAATTTAGTAATTTTTTAATGTGATTTACACAAATTGTTTATAGTCAATCTCAATATTATTACATTATAAGACAATCTACAAAGAAGCAGAACAATTGCATGTACCAGAGGTACAATAAAATTAATGTATCTAATTGTTTTCTTTTCAGTCTTATGTTTTGGACTGATTGGGGTGAAATACCGAAAATAGAAAGAGCTGGTATGAATGGAGACCCTCAAACTAGAAAAGTTATAGTTAAAGATAACATATTCTGGCCAAATGGAATCACCATAGACTACAATAGTAATTTAATATACTGGGTTGATGCAAAGTTGCAATTCGTTGACTCTATAGATTTTAATGGTGGCAGCAGGCGAAGAGTTGTCAAAGGTGGTTTGGTGTATCCATATGCACTTACAATTTTTAATGACAAACTTTATTGGACAGACTGGAAAACCTGGTACTTATTTTACTGTTTAAAGTATTATATAAATTTACATGGTGGTTATATTAAAATGATATATTAATTTAAATAATGAGTAATTGTAGATTTACATTTTGTGTATGTGAGCATGCATGTCTATTGTTAGATAAGATACCAAGACGGCATCATTTATAATTTGTTATCAAGATAAAACATGTTGATTTGTATCAATTATTATATTTTGTTTTGTTTTAGGGAAATCCATACATGGGACATATCGACAAATGGTCCGATCAAGGACTTGATAAAATCTGACCCTGTCCCGGTGGATATCAAAGTATTTGACGAGAGCAGACAATTGTTACCGTCTGCGTATTATCCATGTAAAAATAACAATGAAGGGTGTTCACATTTATGTCTCTTAGCTCCCAGTCCTCCCGGTGAGTAGTCTTATTTTCTTAAACAGTTTCTGATACACACTTTGATGTAATGTTAATATGTACAAAGTGTATATTTTGTATTACCATTTTTACTTTCCAGGCTATGTATGTGCATGCCCCACAGGAGTTAAACTCAAAGAGAACAGCAACACGACATGCTACAACAGCCCGCAATCTTTACTACTCGTAGCGCAGCGAGCAACTATCTCTAAGATATCGTTGGATTCTCCTGACTTCACACCATATACATTACCACTAAAGGACCTCAAAAGAACTTTAACCATTGATTTCGATCCTAAGACTGAGTACATCTATTGGGCTGATAGTTTGGTAATTTTTATCAATAATATCTTTGGACATCCCATACACAGCCACCTGATATCAAAGCAGAGGCTGTACTATGGTAACGGCGTTCACCGTTATAGCTAGCGATATTTAAATTTAAAGTAATAAAATGCATGTAACACGTCATCCCAGTACATCCCAGTATTTCAACTCAGACGCCCAGAGTGAAACACTGAATTCCAAACTATTAAACTATCACTGCTACTATCAATAGCGCATGTCAATAAAGCAAAAATACACATTTTCCTTTTCCTAATGATATATGCCTTGATTTACATTTTAGGCCAAAACAATATCACGAGCGCGGTTAGACGGCACTGAACAATCAGTAGTGATTCATACCAGTATGGGCGTGCCAGATAGCATAGCTGTCGACCCACTGGCTCGGAACATCTACTGGACGGATCCCGTGTCTGACACTATAACAGTTGCTAGACTTGATGGAATTGCTCGAAAGGTAATAGAGATTAGTTATTTTCATTACGAAATTTTTGTTCTTATTGATGATATGATGATACATGTTATATTGTTACATATATATAATGAAATGTTTTTGTACATTGCAATGTTTTTTAAGTTATCAAATAATTATTTCATAGTACCTACCTTTTTGAATTTATCATGTTAAAATGTAATATATTATTCTTTAAGGTCTTAGTCCATGACGATTTGTATGATCCCCGTGCCATAGCACTCCATCCAACCGCTGGCTGGATGTTTTGGTCCGATTGGAACGAGAAAAAACCGAAAATTGAACGTGCCAACCTAGACGGCAGTGACAGGGTGCTCTTAGTATCAGAGAAAGTCACCTGGCCCAATGGTATTGCTCTCGATACAAAAAACAATAAACTGTATTGGGGTGATGCTAGAACACATAAAATTGAGGTAACACACAAGAGCAAATAGATTATTTGAATTTGTAAAGATTCTCAACTCAACCTAAAATTGAAATAATCCTAAATTTTTATTGATCTAGTTTAAGAATATAAAATAGTACCTGGGGCTACTTGAAGGACATCATGCTATATAGTGTGTAAGAGTATCATACACTACAAGCAATTCAATCTGTGTAACATCAATTTGGTCAACATGGATTTACTCTTGAATGTCCTATTCACTATTTTTAACCTTTTAGACTTAGAAACTAAAGACTTCATCACATTCTCTGTCAGTCAACCCTATATATGGCTATATATGTATATAGCTGTAGTTATACAATATACAGAATTGTAATGTAATAAAAATAATTGTAGGTATGTAATATGGATGGCTCAAATAGACAAGAACTACATAACAGTGATATTCTACATATATTTGGACTGACTCTACTGGGACAGCACCTTTACTGGACTGATATGCAGAGGCGTACCTTAGACCGGATCAATAAAGACAGAGGCAAATATAACCAAATTTCTTAATAAAAATTACATTTCACATTATAGCAAATGATCAATATGCTGTATTGTTGTGTATTTTATAACAAAAATTTATTACTTCAAACTTCAAACATTACAGTCTGTTGTGTTGTTTTGTTAATATTACAGTCAAGTATGGATTTACTCATTCATATATCAAAACATATAATAAATTATTTTGATAATAGGTACAGAAAGACAGGTTGTTGTAGAACAGATGGCAAACATGATGGGCGTTAAAGCTTTAAAGCTGGGCGAGTCCCTGGGCTGGAACAGGTGCGCGGACAACAATGGCGGCTGTTCGCATTTCTGCTTTAATCGCCCGCAAGACTTTGTGTGCAGTTGTCCACTGGGTATGTATTTACAAAACTATAACAAACATCTTGGAAAAATTCTTTCAAATTCCAAATAGACTATAACCAATTCTACAACTTTCTTGTTAAATATAATGGAAATGCCAATTAAACATTATAGGATAAAAAAAATCGTACTATTAATGAAACTAGACATTCCAATGCATGTACTTAGTAATAATGCACAATATGAAATTTCATATTGTGCATTATAGTAATAATACTTGTATAATACAGAACGAAATTATAAGCCAACATGATATTAAATCCCCGTTTCTCTCTCAAGTTTTAGAATTGGGCAATGACAACAAAACTTGTACAGAACCAGAAGCATTTCTCATCTACAGCCGCAAAAATGTAATTGGCAGAATAAGCATTGAGAATGAGAACAACGACGCTATTCTACCTATCAAGGAAATGAAAGAAGTTAGGTGAGCACATATTACGAAATCATTGATATACATAACTACATAATATAGATTGCAAATGTAGCCTAAAGAAGCTTAATGGATTTGTGTTCCACTTGTGCAACCAACAAGTTTAAATTCCTAATTACATCCAAATAATTAAAAAATTGTAGTTGTGTGTGGATATTAGGTATTAGGCTATAAATATTAGTTTAATGGTTTATATCATTTCATGTAATCTAATTATGCAATGTAACAATTTTATTTGAATATATGATTCATGTGAAGGATGTAAATCGCTTGATCAGCAGCCTTGTTAAAAACTCACACACTGTATATTAATGATTTCGCTAATTATAATGAAGTAGGGTTCAAACCGTGCTTGTTACATTTAGTTGTTTTCTGCACACCTGCATATAGTTAGGAAAACTGGATATAGCTGTACAATCAACACTATTTAATTTTGGAATTTAAAGTCATAACAATATAATTTTTACAGTGCCTTGGCAGTACATGTATCAGGGTCTAAACTGTATTGGGCTGACAGCAAAACAAAAACTATAAATCGTTGCTCTATAGATGGTAGCAACAGTGAAAGGATATTAGAATGGATGGGCTTAGTTGAAGGTATCTATACTTATTCTTGTTTAATAGAGTTATCTGTTATTGGTTTTCATCAGTAATATAAGTCAACATTGTGTATTATTTATTGTCTTTGATGCCAAAAATAATTTTGAACCTAGTTGTATTACAAAAAATAAAATTATATTTTATTCTTTAAAAGATGTACAATTGTAGGCTAGCATGATCTTGAGAGCTTTAATCATCAGTGTTGTATGTATGTACATATACATTATACAATAAGGTATGTATTTCTCAAAACAGTGTCTAAATTTAAGTTAAGTATATATTCATGTAAGGCTGTGGATTTTATGGTAAATAAATAAATGTCTCAAATACATTGGTAACAAGTTGTTTTTTTTATGCATCATGTGTGCCCAGTATAATATTTTTCTTACATCACATGAGTCTGCTCAAATCAGAAATATAACATTATTTTCTTTTTCAGGATTAGCAATAGATTGGTCTGGTCAGAACATCTACTGGACAGATACAGCTGCTCAACGGATAGAAGTAGCGCGATTAGATGGTTCTAGCAGAAGGGCCCTTATTTGGCAAGGGCTCAAGAAACCTAAAAGCATTGTATTAGATCCTAGAAAAGGGTAATTCTGCAACTCTTACAAATCACTGATATTGCAAGCTATTTGCAACAATTATGTTATCTTAAATTTACGTTTTCTTGTACAGAATTAGCTATGTTTAAAAAAATAATTATTATTAATTAACTTCAATTTTTTTTTAAAAGTACCAAGTTTTTTACTTTTGTGTTGTTCTCTTTTTTTAGTTACATGTACTGGTCAGAATTGGGTTCGAAGTCCATCAAGCGCGCCGCTATGGACGGCTCCTCGCCTACCGTCATTATAGAACAAGTCGGCAGAGTCCATGCACTAGCCATAGATTACGACAAACGCGCCATCTACTGGGCGGCGTTAGATCCTAGCGTTATAGAGTATGCATACCTAAATGGAAGTGGCCGAACTGTACTCGTCGATAACATACCAATGCCATATGCGCTCGCGTTATATGGCGATAACGTATTTTGGGGCGATTGGAATACTGGTAAGTGAGGTTTATTTAACTTATATTTTAACTATTTGAAAACAAGAATGCGAATAATGTTCTTACAATTATCACTTCTATATTAAACTATATATCCACTATACATTACGCTATAAGCAGTGGTAGCCTGGTGGTCTGAAACTCAGTCTGCAGACAACGGCCTAAAACCATCGCAATATGACAGGAGACTCGTGTCTAACAGAAGATATCGAAAGATGGAAAAAATTCACTGTTGGAATTATTTCTTTTCATATCAATGTAATGTCGAATAATCAGTTCTCACAATATTACACGCGCATAATTTTCAGGTGTAATAGAATCTGCAAGGAAGAGCGACGGCTCGTCGCGTGCGCGCGTCCACAGCGGGCTCGACTACATCTCGGCCGTGCGCGTGGTAGCGCGCGCGCGCGGCCCCGTCGGCCAGTGCGCCTCCGACAACGGCGGCTGCGCGCACGTGTGCCTGACCCTGCCCGCCGCCGCCTACCGCTGCGCTTGCCCCGCCCACTACCGCCTCGATCGCGACAACATCACCTGCCACGGTGAGCCCTCCGCCTACACTGTTGCATTCACCTACACTGACAAACTTTTATGCGTGCCGATTGATTTGTTACTCTATTACCTACGGTTTATAGAAACAAATTCAAGTATTTATTTGTCAATAAAGTAAGTAGGTGTTATATACATTTGAATAAAGACTATGTTATTAACGAAACATTACAATTACATGAGCTTAGTTTGATCACATATATATTACACAATGTAATATTTCTAGCCGTATTTGTGGAGCTGTACAGTTTGAATGAGGAAGTAAAAAGTGATTTTGTTCAGTGTATTGAGAACTCAATTGAAGAATAATTAAACTTAATATTTTTCTACTAGGATAAGCCAAGTATAAGTCCAAGTATTATTTAATTAACTGCAACGGTAATCTTATTTAATTATTAAAAAACTGTAGGTACTGTACTTTCAATTTATGTTTTATTTTTGTATTTTAGAACCAGAAGAATACTTACTCTTTGCTCAGAAGAACTCCATTGGTCGGATTTTGGTAACAAATAATGAATGTTATGATGCATTCATACCACTTACAGGACTAAAGAGCGTCAGAGCTATTGAATATGATCCTATTAATAAGTGAGCAATGTTTTCTCTTTTAAAATTCTTCATGGATAATAGTCTGGTATCAATATTTTGTATTGGTTATTTTTATCATCGACGAATAAAATTTATTTTCCAGGCATTTATACTGGATGGACGATGAATCGCACTCGATACGTCGCGTGCCTATCAGCTATTCTACTACATCTGCACTAACGGATTCCACGGTCGTTATCAATGGGCTCTCGCGACCTTTCCACATGGTGCTCGATGTATTGGGCAGAGCGCTCTATTGGACTTGCTTCGATACAGACTCAATCAACGCCACATCGATTGAAAATAACTCCTCCGTTGGGGTCATTTTGCGAGGCGAAAAAATGATGCCCCGATATTTAGCCTTTCACCACACGAAGAGGTACTACTGTCATGTCCATAATTGCATCCTCGGTACTATTACCGCATATGATACCAATAAGTATCAAGCGCCTATCGTACATATTGTCAAACGAGATATTGTTAAATAAATGTATTGTGTTTTATAATATCTTACATATAAAATAACTGTCCATGTTGTGATCGTTTTTTTTAGTTTCATAGTGATCATTGCATCATTTTGGTTTATTAAACTAAAAGATTTTTTCAGAATACTAGTATGGAGCGACGCTGGGCTGGGCGTGATAATGCGCGCGAGCGTGGACGGCACGGCGCGCGTACAACTGGCGCGCGCCGCCAATGTAAGCGCACTGGCCGTGGACCAGGCCGGCGCCACCGTGTACTGGGCCGTCGCGCGGCAGATACACGCCGTCGACCTGGACGCCTCCAATAGGTCAGCTGCACCTCCGACATGGCGACGCGCCTACAGAACGATGGATTCGACACTAAATGGAAAACGAATGCGTGGACCTATATTTAATCTATGGACCTATATTCTTTTTCACAAATAACATTCTTAGCTTCTTCACTACATGAGATAAGGGTGAACCACAATTTTAGGCAAGCACATTCTTTGCAATCGAGGGATGTAATAATGAATCTGTCCATAAATGTAGGCGCATAGTGTGGCAAGGCGGCGTGGCGGCCTCCCTGTCGGCGTACAGCGGCGCGCTGTACTGGGCGGGCGGCAGCGGCGAACGCGCGCTCATGCGCGTGCCCCTGCAGCGGCGCGACGCACCTGCCACGCCCGTGCCGCACATAGCCCGGCTCGTCGCCACGCTCGCCGTTCACAAGGTCAGCGATAACTGACATTTACCGCTTCTATCTATCAAAACCTAGCGTTTCACGGGACTACGAGCTGTACAACTCATAGAAAATGGTTTATAAATATGTATTCATTGAATCAGTTAGCAATAGTTTAATATTGACGTGTCATGCGGGCAGGTGGCCCGCGACCACCCGTGCTACGGAGGACGCGCGTGCGGCGGCGCGCCGGGCGCGTGCGCGGCGGGAGGCGCGTGCGGCTGCGGGCTAGCCTGCGCGCCGCGTGCCCTCTGCGCACCCGCGCACTTCCAATGCCTCGCGCCTCGCGCCGGCCTGCCCGCGCTCACTGCCACGCCGGCAGAAACGCACTGCATACCCGATGATTGGAGGTCAAATATATTTCAATTTCGTTTGTCGACACTAAATTTCACTTCGTTCAAATATATATACCACAATGGTAGTGTGACTAACCAAACTTTTAAAATTGCTCTTATCTATTTTCTCTCGTTTAAAAGTGGAATTAAATCGTAAGAGGTTTACAAAATAGAAGATAACTATATTGAAAATTTGAACACGTTACTAAACTTCGCAGTCATAGCTTAGCAGTGATAAGGTTAGACTTTACACTAAAATATCAGGGTAGTGAAGTTATCAAGACAATATCACTAGCAATAACGTTGCACAATAGCATTGTGCAGAATCCTATGCGGTTTTGAAATATTCATTATATGTACTAAGAGATCCGATATCACTTATTTAAGAGTCTCACCTGATTTTATCTGTCCCATTCCGAAAAACAACATGAACGGTAGAAAAGATTATAATTTAAATGGCGTTAATATAATGGCTTTTAACATAGTGAATAGAAAAAATATTGAAAGTTCGTTACATTCGTATAAAAGCGTGCGGTACGCAGGTGCGACGGGCAAGTGGACTGCCCGGACGGTTCGGACGAGGGCGCGGCGTGCGGCGCGTGCACGGGCGGGCTGCGCTGCGCCGACGGGCAGTGCGCCGCCGCGCTCGGCGGCTGCGCGGCCGGCGCCTACTGTGTCGCTGCGCCACTGCCCGACGCTTTCCGGTAATTTTTCCGATAACTTCCAACCACTGGACATAATGTTCCAACTGATGCCATCCTAATCCATGTCTGTCAATTATCATTAATAGTCTGCGATGTTATTAATAAATCACCGCAAGTAGTGGGAAAAGCTCTCCGATTGATTTAATTTCAGTAGAATCTTAATATTCAGAGTATCAAATGTAATTTCATTAAAACCTTCTCATATAAACCTTAACTGTTTGACAAACCCAGTCAATCGTCCCAGCGTCGAAATTTATCCTGTCACACAAAAGAATTACTTTTCTAATTTCAAGAACGACATACTCAAGTTCACTTCTACTCTACAAACATTTATGTATTCGTTAAGGCTAATATAAACTTTTTTTGCATAGATGTGATGACCGATTATGCTTAGCACCACGTTTGCTGTGCGACGGACACCAGCACTGCGAAGACGGCTCTGATGAAGCTCCAGCTGCATGCGGCTATGCGCAAAAAGATCAAGTAAAAAGAACTTTACTTATAGACATTTATGCCGTAACGTTTTACATTTTGTTTCAATCGAGAAAACTAGGAAATATTCCAACACCATATAATTTAAAAAATTACACATGAAATATCAATGTATGCACGGCACGGGCAGGTGTTGGGAGCGTCGAACGGGCGTGTACAACTGGTGGCAACGTGCGGCGCGGCCGCGGGCGCCGGTGCCGTGCTGGCGGGCGCGTGGGCGGCCCTGCGTCGCTGGCGCCGCACTGCGCGGCGTCCTCCGCACGCCGCTCCACTCGCCCGCCCGCTCGCGCCGCTTAAGCCACCGCCGTTGCGCACCAGACCTCCGCTCATCATCGATTCCGAGTAAATAATAAAAACTTTCTTAAAATATGGGTTGGTATTAAACCTTTACAATGACTGTCGAAAAAGGACATTCATCCCGCTTGTCGCATGGTTATCGCAGTCGATCCGGCGCACTAAATTGAAATTGACAGAAAAGGTTAATACAATGGCGAAGAAATTAACATATCTATATTTCACGTTTTTCGTTCTGTTAAAAATCTACCAGTGGCGTTGTACTTTGTGACAGGAAAGCCAACTGCATAAATACTATTGAATCAATCGGTTAGTTTATTTACGTATAAATGAATATAATGTCTAGGCCATAAGATACCGTATAACCGAGCGGTGTGGTCACAGGACGACGGCATCGGCGTCAGCGTCCGCCTCGGCGTCGGATAGCTTGTGCGGCCGCTACCCGCGGCCCACGGCCAACCCGCCGCCCAGCCCCGCCACGCTGAGCGGCTCGGGCCGGCGCCGCGCCTACCGCCACTACCGCGCCAGCAACCGCCCGCCGCCGCCCACGCCGGCCTCCACCGACGCGTGCGAGTCCGAACCCGAGCACGCGGCGCGCGCCCCGCCGCCCTCGCCGCTGCTGCTCTACTGACCCGCTCGCCGCTCGTCGAACCCTTACTGTTAACCATCTAAATTTTACTATTACGTTAGGCGCTTATTTATTACTGAATTAGTCACAGGATCCTCTTGCTTAGTACATTATGAACACGAAAGAAAAATATAACCAATTTTAAGCGTGATGTTATTGAGCAGTTCAATAACTATGTCTTAGTATTTCTTTTTAAATTTTTTTTATCCCGAGTTATTCAATTTTAAACCATTTAAGATCACGTAGGTATGTTCTAAACATTTTAATAATATCAATCGTATATAACTGTAGGTTAATTCAGTACCAAAATTAATTACTTGTTATATTTTTATCAAACACCCTTTTTGATCCAAACAACGATCTCAAACTGTCGTTGCTATCTTATTGAGCAACGATCTAAAACTTGTCTTTGCTACAAACTAAGTGCAATAAAGAAATTATTTATGGGATTGTAATACTCTACACACTTTTCCATCATTGACGAACATCATAACGTTTCCGATGCAATCGTTTATTGCTTAACGGTAAAGACATTGGTTTTAATATTAGGTAACGTTTCCGATATTTCATTTCGCTCTATAAATCCTCGGCAGCAAATAATGGCATCTAATAAATTGCCTGTCGCATTTCTATGTTACTTTTGCATCTAATAAGTATATGTGTAAAATTCAGTAGTGTAGCACATTTATTTAATTTTGATAGAAAGAACGTTAATCATACTTGTGACTGGCAACGACACATTACAAGTTAGAGACCATGTCGGATCTAAGGTATTTAATATAATTAATTGACGATGTTTATATTACATGTTGAAGTACAAGTATATGGATGGTTTGGATGGATTGAGAATTCTCGGTAAAAGCTAGTCGTCGTCTATCGTTAACAAAAGCCCATCGTATACTGTGTATTTATGAGATCTTTTTAAAAGCGAAGTTCCTAGATAGCATATGTGCACATGTAAAGTTCCAGCAAATAAGGCTGGCAGAGGAACGGATGAATGAACAAATGACTAATTTCCAATATCTGTTTGGTGCTATTTAAATGTTTGTGCCTCAGTAATTTTAATTAAATTAATAATATTGATTAATGTACAGAACTTATATTAAGTTTTAACAGTGTATATAAATATGATAAGTCCTTCTAATGATATATGAGATCTTTGTAGTGTTTGTACTATTTTGTTTAGTTTAGATAATATTCAGTAATATTTTTCTAACTGTTAAATTTACATTAAAAGTTTTTAAGGGAAAATCCTGTAATCAGACAATCGGCATGATTAAATTTCTAACTACAATAAAACACCTATTACCATTTCTGTAAGGTTATATTGATAGTAAAGTATTTGTTAATAAAAACATAAGTGAATCAGTGATTGACAGAATTTAAGATTCTGTTTTATTGTACATTGAAATTATTAAAAAGGACTGGAATCTAATTTACCGAATTGGACTCCTTAAAAATATATGTAATGTTGATTATGTACATACAATTGCAATTTAGCTATAAGTATTTATGTATATAAATAAAAACATACAAACGTCGCAGACAACAAGATCTTTCTTTAATATGTGATAGCATTATAATTACATGATCCCTTATTTACTTATGGCTCTAAGTGGAACACTCGACGGGTTATGCAGTATAATGCATATACCATAAGAAAGTTATTGCTTTACTTTATCTTATTTTTGCCATACTCCGATTTTATAAATTCTTATAAATTGACTAAATGCATCTGTCTGTCATGTCAAAATATAAAAATACTAAAACTTAAACGGGAATTAAAAGTTTTTAATTAACTTTATGTACTTTTATATTTTGAATTGTTCATAATAACATATATAAACATTCCTTTATATTTTCAATCAATCTTTTAGCTTAGTAATACCCTCAATTATTTCGTGTCGCAGTTTGTTGCAAAGAACATTGACTTAGCTTGTAGATATTAGCTGCCTGTGTGATAATACTAATAGAAAAAGCCTACTACTATTGAAGTGCTGAACTATGTTACTTTTGCATCATGTATTTTAATTTACTACACACAAAAAATAATTCAGTATCAGTTTGTATTTCTTCTGGAATTTAATTAATAATGCATTTAATATAGGCAGCTTTAAATATAACGGTTTTAAGACAGCTTTCAATATTCAAGCATCACCTATAAGTAAGTTGGCTTTAATAAGTGTTAGATTAATTCATATCAGACAGTTTTAAGTCCAATACCCTAAAAATTCACATTTTACTATTGAGTAACATGTAGCAACATTTCCGTTTCAGTTAAAACATAATTAGGCGTTTTTACATTAAATAAATGGCTACTAATTTGAGAATAATTTTAATAAAACGACAAATCATTAAACCAGGAATCTACTTTTGTACAATAAAATAATCTGTAAAGTGACCTTAATAGAGATATGTTAATATGTATGCTATCCTATGTTTTCAATGTGTGTAATATACAAGACAATGTATAAATTACATGTACCGTTGAAATATATTATAGAGATTTATTATCTTTTCATTATTCTGTTTGATACAAAACATATAAGTGTACAAGTTTAATATTATCCTATATCGTTTGTGAAAGGGCGACGGAAAATTTACAAAATAAAACTTTTGTACCTGTTAAAAAACATGTTTATTGATGAAAAACAATAAATTTAAGCTATTAAATTATGTATTGTTCATTGATTTTAAAAAGTTGTATGTGAATACATTAATATCGTAAAATCAGCAACAATGTTATCCATATACATACATATCGTCACGCCAGGTCCCTTGCGGGGTAGGCAGAAAGCAGCGAGTGCCAAATATCCCTGTCCTT
>DWGJ01000503.1:0-29495 GCA_018246895.1 Aspitha aspitha aspitha
ATGGAGTGAACTAACAATTCTACAACATCTTTAAATGTACCCATATTTGTGCAAATAAATGTCTTTGTCTTTGTTTTATGTTTGTGTAATAGGTTCAGTTATTTGTTATTTTATTATTCTGTTTCATTCTAAATATATTGTGTCTTTCTCTATTTTTGGGTGAAATAAATATGTTTTTCTTTGTTTCTTTGTTTCTTTGTTTGTTTCTTTGTGTTAGATGTGCGTACCGTGCGTGCGAGGCGCAGTGCCGTATCGCGATCGAAAGGTGCTCCGGCGACACCTCCGCCGCGGTGTGGAAGAAACACTTGCCCTCGTCGTCTTGCAGCAGCGGATCCGCGCCGTGATGCAGCAACAGAGCGGCACACGACTCGCCCTTCTCGCGTATCGACATTTGCAGCGGCGTCTGTCGAGTCAACGCACCGTCGTATATATTATAATAGCTGACCCGGCGAACTTCGTACCGCCTAACAGTCAATGAATGTCGTTTCTGACCTAGCCGTTACACGGGCTGCCTCTCTTTCCTATTGCGAAAGAAATGGAAATTTAGGGAAAATGATTCATCTATCATAATTATGTATTTGTCGATTTTTCATTGTTTTCAAGATGTATTCTGCTATTGGGGGCGGAGAGGAATCCAACGAATCAAAAATCATGAAAATTGGTAAAGCACAGCTCGAGTTATAAGTGTTGTAACAAACCCGACTTTCTTTTATATATATAGATTTGGAGAATCGGAGATAGGTGTTTGGAATTATCCCAATGTTTATGTTTATTATTTTAATAAAATGAACAATGCACGCCTATAAAATGGCCTTTTAATTCACCTTTGCCTGGAAGATTATAAAATAATGTTATGTATACAAATCCGTTTGAATTTAAATCTAGTTTAAAATATAAGCCAATTGTCGATGATTCTTAAACTCTAGCCTTTCTTCAAATTAGAAACACAAAGGTACAATAAGACAGTGAAGAAATTTCAATGAGAACTATTTTAGTTTCCGACTTGTGCAACGTAGAACATCGATTCGTTTAAAATCTATATTTCGTTAAGTAAAAATGGAATCACAAGTTCTTAACTTATGCAATAGTGTCCAAAAACGGTCGAGCATTTGTAAATCTTTATAGCTTATTATGATGCAGTGAAATTAGCACAAAAACGTTTCAAAGCGAACGAAATCGGCCGCCGAGGCACGATTCAGATTACTTACAAAATATTACCTACTTTATCTATATTGTATAAGCAATAAACATTATGTTTTCACAAGAACAAATGTACGAATCAAATCTCTGAACAGCGATAAACAGAACAATCGCGCTTCTGAACGCACTCCGCCATAATTAAAAAGCAAAATTATTCCTCCTCGTGTGTTTAACGGCGGCCACCCTCGGCCACCCCCCACCCTATTTCTTCGTACAATGGTCAGTTGTAACACAACTGCCTTAGCAGGCTCGTCGTAGCCTTAGAAACTGGATACAAAACAAAAATAAACAAATTCGTTTTTACCTTTTTAAACCAGAAAATATACAAAAAACGCGCTATACATATTAATTATTCAGTGTTTTCACAGTAAACGCATTAAAATATGGAGTCTTAGTTACATTTTTGGAGTGATTCCTTGCGCTTATTTCTTGTATAATGGTCGACAGGTTGAAATATAACCTTTTCGTGTTTGGTTACTTTTCACGAGGAGAGAGCAACTTAACCTCGGGCGTGAATACGAAGTGATGGTGACAAAAGTTCGCGATTGGAAATAATTTTCGAAAATGACATCGGCGACGTGTTTTCGCGCCAAAAAGAGCATCATGATCGCCCTGTTTCCGGTTGTTTATTACGTGTTCAAAATAAAATTGAAATAATGTCGACTTTTGAAAGGTGATGAAAAGTGAAGTTGCAAAAATGTGAAACTTGATTTTGACTGTGATTTGTGTCAATTTTTTTAAGACTTGTGCGTTTGTGTGGATGTGTTCCGTGGATTTGTCATTTTAGGTTGGTATATCTACGTATTTATTAGCACAGATAAATCACTCATTTAACTGCACATACATTAAATATATTAAAGCAAATCTGGCGAGGCGCTGAAACAGGGGTAATTGCGATAAATTCCATTTATATACAACATAGTTCTGTATATTCATAAATGCAACACCATTTTGTCTTGGTGCTTTCAATCAGCTCTCAGACCATTGACCTGTATTTGTGTTGATGTTGCTCGATAGTTATTATATTAATAACATCATGTACAATGTCAGCTGCCACTTAATATAACCAATCAACAACAGTACGAGTATATTTAGTCCTTTTGCGATGTTTCCCCATAATCATCAAGTTCAAGAAACCGAATTCGGAACATTTAAATAGTCGTTGATACATTTTAGGGAGCCTTGCCATCCAATACATTGAGCACGAAGTACGAATGAGAAGAACTGTAAAGAAATGCCGAAAATTTTATGCGAATAAAATTGTTATTGGACAGAAAAAATATTAACATTAACATTTACATATATTCGAATTTATATTAGTGAACGACAGAGACAAAAACTTGCGTGGTTCGGAAGGAAATTATTAATACCTATAACTCTGGGCATTAAAGGACGTACTTAATAGAAAAATTCCATTATTCCTGAAAACAATAGAATAATGTTAAATTAATTAAAATCTTTTTTATTAAAACCGTGACTTTGCACATTTTTGTGATGCAATTAAGATATTTTTTTTTCTTACTTTAATCTTATCTATTATCCTGTCTGTAACCCGTATATTACACGTGTAAAACTAACATTTTTCCTACGAAGCCGCGGTGGCACTGACATTGTTGCTGCGGTTACATCCGAAGGTCATTTTGAAATCGCTGCTGGAAGGAGAATTGCAATTTTAATTTCGAAAATTCTGCACTCTCTTTATAAATCATAGAACCTTGAGACCTTGACTGATTGCGGGAAGACGCGGCATACTACATAGTTTGCTGCATACCAGCCATGACTTAACTATTAAGCTCCTTTTAGCAATTCTAAGGCAAAGATCGTGAGGAAACCTGCCAAATTTACCTCTTCCTCACGGGGCCGGTACGGTAGGCATTGCTTTAAGCCATGGTTGCACAGACTTATTAAGACTAGGGGCCACTCGGGCAAATCATGAACTGATGGTGGGCCGGCCGCCAGTGGTATATAGGTATAGGTAATTAAATTGATAATAGAGAATTGATAATAATTTATTAAAATTGAAATTTAATTTATTAATTTGAAGCGTGGCAGTGCATAGTGCTTACAATTTTTTTTATATTTGGCTCAAATTTACTTGTAGCAACATGTAAAACTGCTTACAAACTTTCATTTGCGAGGCGAACAAATTTTTTTTTGTTTTTTTTCTGGAACAGAATTCAATATTTTTCGAATGTACGAGAGTATTATTTTTGCTGTCGGCGGGCCACCAGTACTCGACCGGCGGACCGCATGCGGAAATTATAATTTTGACTGGTCCAAATTTTCTCAACAGCAGACAAAGCAGTAGTATAACCAAGTGCGCGGTAAACTCCTTCGCTGACGGTGCTTATCAAAATTTCAATTCGCTGATGGCCGATATCGGCGCGACTCTATAACACATTTTCATTGTGATTAATGACTTGTCTGTACCTGATATGGTGGCGTGAGTTGTCCGTTTATGCGTTGAATTTTCGATTAAAACGTACATTATATTGGAGAACTCGATTAGGGTCGGCAATTGTATAACCGACACACTGATTTGCGGAGATATTACCTCAAGCTAGGGTCTTTTTAGGTCGACCCTATTATTCCAATTCAAATCTATTTGAATGTGGAATCATAAACACTCGATTTAGCGTTCTGGAGAAAAAATTCTTCCTGCAATTATTAGGTATTAACTGAGGATTAGTCCTGCTAGACTTCCTGTTATATAACAAAGACAAAGACAAAGACATTTATTTGCACAAATATGGGTACATTTAAAGATATTGTAGAATTGTTAGTTCACTCCATATTTTGCCTTTTACGGCGTACAAATTTAAAACATGATTTTATCGTTTTACTATATTTACAATTACTTAATTTATTTATTACCTTATTTTTAAACTATAATAAACTTATATTTAAAATCGACACAAAACCGTTTCTTTAATGCGTTTAGTACCCAATGTTGTGAATATTATATCAAACTTACTTTCTACGCCGGAAATCGTAGAACACGGCAGCCGTACGTTTGAAGTTTCGAATTTTCCGATAACACGAGTTGTAACGACGTAATGCAATTTATCGGGCTTGCGAAGTTCGGAAGAAATATTCGTGTAGGTACCGTGGGGTCGGCTCGAGTGTGCACGGATATCAGCTTGTAGGTACGAGTACCTACAACTGTTGAAACTATCACTCGGTCCTCAATGCGTCGTGTGTAACTATGAATGTGTATACGATTATAATATGTATTATGTATTAGTCTTAATTAGTACGTTAAGTTGTCAAGAATACTGTTTTTAGTTGGATATGATACCTATATAAAATATCAATAAAAGTAGCTTAACTTACTCCTTATAATATCAGCTATCTGACAAAGAAAGTTCTGACCAAATCGGAGGAGCTCTTTCTGACATTACCCGCAATAAAAAAATAGACAAGCAGGCAAAACCTTTAGGGAACGGTTTTTTTGTTGTAAGTACCATATTGATTTGATAAAAGCTATATTGACATTACAAATAGATTGTACTGTATTTAATGTACTTAAAATGGGATGCCAGATCGGTAAACATTTTTTTTTCGAGATGTCACTAACTAATGGTATGTTACACCAGTTGGTAAGATGTAGGTAAAATAAGTGGATGTATCAGTACTCTGTATGTCTGTGTGTAAAATATGCTTAACCCTAGACAAACGTGTAGGTAAATACCTACACGTTTGTCTAGGGTTACGCGTAAATACGCGTCAGCGCACTAGAAGCGCGAGTGTCGCTTTTACTCGTAGTCATATTTTACGGTTGTAATGTCAACGATGCTATTAAAAGTTCTGTACCGCGACAGTACGAATTTATCAAACTTCCGTAGTAGCAAAATGTAGAAACAAAATAAGCAATTTCATTATTCAAATAAACCGTTGGAACAATAACGTGAAATCGGACAGAACGCTGGCAAAACAAAACAACCTCCGAATTACCGTGTCATTGGGAACGCGAAAGAGTTTCACAAATTAGAGGTATTGGGAAAAATATGAAAAATGGTCCGTCCCATTCGAACTGTATCGCATGCAACAAATGCATTTAGTATTGGCGAAGCGTAATTTTCGTGTAAGGCTGTTCGCGATTGTCGTGCGACAGTCGTCATATGATTTATAGGCGGCCATGTCGGCCTAAGCTATCTGGCGCACGCAAGCACTTGTGATCAATTGTCGCTTGCTTGTTGTTGCAACCTCATATATTTTGCATTTATGTAACTTTCGACTTAGTGTTTTACTTAACCTAATATATAAGCTATAGGTATGGACAGCAAATATATATTGCCACCAAAAGTATCACGAGGAAACCCAGCAGTGAAGCATAAAAACACGAGAAAAAATAGAATGATTGTTCTATCTATCCAACAGTTTGCTTTTCAATGGAGCATTGATGGCTCCAGTGCTGCGGTGATGCGGTTCTTTAATCTTTCATTTCATGCAAATCATTCTATAAGATCTGAAATCTGAAAGAATCTGAGAGTGGTAGAACCTGTATACATTTTGTAAAGGGAAGTACCATCACCACACCTAATTCTGCCGTGAAGCAGTTGTTTTTACAACCGTCTGTGTTTCGGTCTGCAGAGTGTGAGTGCCGGTCAACATGTATACTAGAGTGACTGTATTAGTCCTCAAAAGTGGCAACGCATCTGTGACCGACTTCTGATATCATCAGCCCTGTTAGGAGTCGGTTGCATATGTCTATGGGCGGCAGCGGCCACTTGTGATTGCTGCCTGCTAGTTTGCTATTCTTTCAATTTAAAAAAATGATAGTTTTGGAAAACTCACTCAGTTCTTGCTGCTGCCAGGCAAGTGTTGCGCAGAGGAGAGCCAGCGTTTTTCCAGTCCCCGTTGGACTTTCCAAAATGCAGTTCTCACTCTTGTTCATTGCATTTAGGACCTGTACATAACAACAATTAAATACTTATCAGCTCAGCTTGATTTGTGCTTTTATCACAAAAGTGTTACTTCAACCTCAGTTGATGTAGTGAGGTGCTACATAGTATGTAGCACAATAGATGATTCAAGAGGTAGGCAGCCATAAATCCAGTATAAAAAGATGGAATGTTAGGCTGTGTAGAGACCAAGTATATCAGAACATCACAGCTCAGAGAGCCTATTTGATAGTGTATGATTTTTAATATAACGTTTTTATGAAACAAAATAAATTAGGTTCTTTGCAAATTGAGTCATTCTAATTTTAACTACTGTAATACACATATAATCACATACTCCATTCTAACCAGTTTACAGATACTGTTTTGATTACAATCAAATATAAATTATTTGTAAAATAAATTCCAACAAGGGAGTTGTTTTCTAGTTTTGAATTTCTTTGTGGTTATGGTGACCACTAATTATTATGAATTAACTACAACTATTCTGTAACATTTCTATATTGACTGCTTGCTGTCTTCTTTGCATGTTGTCTATGCCTGTAATTGAAGTGACACTTATGCAACTATTAGGTGTAATCTTTGTAAGAGCTTGAGACAGTGTTTATCTTGTTAGTGTAGCTTTTAAAATAAATAAACTCATGGGTGTGTCTGAAAGTTATATTTCCCCAACCTTAGATAGTATTTCCGAAGGCGAACCATACATGATAATTTTTTAATTAACAAGCGTTAAGACATCAAATTCTAAAACAGTTATAGCAAGATGTAAACTACTTACTGTAGACATTAAAGCGATTTGACAGCCATATGGTTTAACCGGCATTTTTACTTTCACACCTCTAATCATCATCTCGTGCAGGAAGCTTGGTTTTTCATGTTCCACATTAATGTCCGGTTTTTTATGAGTGCTAGTAAATAGATTTTTGATGAGCTGCTGTTTTTTAGTGTTTATTTTAGCTCTCAGCTGACCGGCGTTTTGAGATCCGCGTAACGCATTTTGAAATGGTTTAGTATTGTTTTTCACGTGTTTTACTGGAGAGTCCTCGTCTTCCGAACCAATAATAGAGAAGACGTCATTCACATTACTTTCTTCGCTGCTACTATCATCTGTTAATTCTAATAAGTTGGACATCGTGTCGTAAACAAACTTCCTGCTTAATAGTTATTTATATAGAAATCAATGTTGGAACTAATTGCTCAAAAAGTGCTGTATAGACTGTAGTAAACTCTATTACATGTCAAATAAGTCACCGAAATATGGCTAAGTAAAAATAATTTTATATATTTTACTTTAAACTGTTGTCATTAATGTTTTACTTTGTTTTGTAGCGCCTTCATTGTATACGTCAAATTGACATTGACAACGTTGTTGCTTACAATATTCATAGTAAAGCTAAGGTAACATAGTGCCAATAATATTTAATAAAAAGCTTTGCATACGGATAGGGTAATAAAAGACACAAAAGAGAAAGAAATGGAACGTTTAAATTTTTTTTAATATGCGCGACAGTCTACGTCTATAAAAATATATTTTTATAATAAGTATGTTTCTTTTTTACTTGTTTTCATTGGCTATCGAAATAATGTTTAAAGCAGTGTGCATTAAATTTCTTCTTAGGTTTTTTTTATCCTTTTAATGTTTTACTACCGCACACAGGTCTCTTCTCATAGCGTGAGGGCTTAGATAGCCTCAGTAGAATATTCTGAAAGTATTTTGTTTACACTATAATTACAATCTGTCAAGATTTGATTTAACACATCTAGCTAGCCTTATAATGAAATAATTGTTTCGTACAAAATTAGCTTACATAAGCGAGCCTAGTTGAGAGTCCTTAGTCTTCTATTAATACAGTTTATAATTATCTTCATATATAAATGTGGAATTTGTTGCAAACAACCGAATTGAAGTTTTTTGAAAAATGTCTAGATTTTATTTCAATATTTTATCTCTAATCTAATAACTTTCTTATTTTTGTGTTATTGTATTTATAAAATAACTTCGAGCTTATTATAAGTAGGAGCTTGTTTGTAAGTGTCGAGGATTACATACAATAATAACAGACGTCTGTCAAATTGCATAAATGCATTTTATTGTTCATCCACCATTAACGTTTTGACATTACACAAAACGGTCGGCTCTACAGAGTGTTACCGTTGCGTCGCTGAGTTCCGCCAAAATTCGGCGCCATTACACGAATGAGTTGTCATCGGAGGTTATGGTGCGTTATAATTTGGTTTATAACCCGACACCCGACGCAAAGCTTAGACGGAACAATTAGTGCAAGAATGTTGCACACCCCTCTGACAACTACTCATTCCAAGATTTAATAAATACCAACTGTATCGTTTTGTGTACCTATATGAAATAAATGCTACCGATCATAAAACCAAATTAATATAGAATACCTCGTTGGAATACCTAGCCTTGACTACAGATACATATTATCGTTTTTAGCTATAAAAGTTCCTCTTAAAAATGCAGGTAGTTAGCATCTGTAAAAGTATTTCAACCATATTATATTAAGGTGGACGAAGTAAACTAAATGTGATCACATAGAGACATTTGAGCTTGAATAGTCATCCACAAAGTCGTTAAACTCTCGCATCTAAAGACAGGCGCGTCCCTCCCAATTATTGACATGCTTTATTGCGCTTTCTATCTGAGGCGCGCTTTTATCAACGTATGCCGTTCTATCTGATACAATTACCAAAATGTTTTAAACACATATAAAAGCACATTTTCAACTTTAATACGTGCACATAAGACTCACAAATTACGCAAGCTCCGAATGGCGTTTAGCACTTGCGTTTCTACTTAATTTGATGGCAAAACTTCTCGTATCGAACTCATTTATACTAGAACATTATCAGTAGGGGTTCACACGGAGCTCGGACAGTCAATGAGTCTCCGAGATTGATATCTCAAGAAGTAAAATGTGTTTGTTTTTGTTTCTTATACACTATACTGTCATATATATCCAGTCCCTAGAGGCAGGCAGGGTGAGCGTCGTCATTTATCTGATGCTAATTACAAACCTAATATAGATAAAAGTACAAACTACAAAAATGATAGGGAATTGGTTTGTACATCTTACAAATGATAATGATATTAAGTAACAGAGACTAAAAATGTATTTCTAATAACAAAAGCTGTTTTTGTTATAACTTTATCGTACAAAGTTAATGTACAAACTTAGGTTACGTTAATTGGGCGGTCTTGTTACTCGTTGACCATACGTTAACAACTTGGTCGTCTGCTCTGGATCTGAGTTAGAGTAGAAACATTTGATTATATCTGGAAACAAATAACATCTCATTTCTCACGCGATTTAAAGGGTTTGGACGTATGTGACCACAGCGTATGGCGCTGTAATCAGCCTATTCAGATTGGCTGACCGACCGTGTAACCCGCGCCGCGCGCCCGACACCCCTACTTGGCTACTCTGGCGTAAATCGCAGTAGGTATCTGTTTGCTGTGTCGCATTGTACCTATCTACATTTCTAAACATTTTTAGGATCGTTAGAAAATTCGTTAATAAATTTTAGGTCGTTATTCGATCTTTAAAAAACAGGCGCTGCTTTCTTATCGAAATCTGGCGCTGGTAATATTTTGCATTCCAATATCTAATATCTTGTTCATCTCTAACTAAACTTAGTTATGAGTGTTAGGTAGGTACTTTATGGAAACTCTTGCAAGTAATTTCTTTGTACCTACCAGGGAAACCACAGGGAATATTGGAAGAAATGTTGCCAGTGCCATAGGTCATCTGGTGTATTAATATGTGAATAAATTTCATTGTGCCTACGTAACTGTATAGAAATTAGTAATTTTCTTTATATTTAATGCATATTGTTATAATATATTAGTAGAAAAATACATTTTTTTTCTGGCAAGGTTAGGCGTCTATCTTCCCCTTTTGATTATTTAGACGAATTCGACTGCGCCCGACATATGTCGCAAGCAACGTGCCGCCCGTTCGTGCGTGTTACATTAGACAAATTAGAGTTATACTAGCAATGTGCGAGTATTAGACTTATAAAAAAAATTACAATATAGACTCTTTCAAATTGTGATCTACAAATGTTATACCCACTATAAGATTTTTCTACTTTAACTGAATCCTATATGTACCTACCTACCATGATAAGTGTTGTATGTAGCTATTTCATTGGTAATTTTTCGGGTTACTTAACGTAACTTGGTTACCGTCGTGGCTTAAAGAAGACGTCACTTCATCATCATCGTCATTCCTTTTCCCGCATAACTACAACAGAAATCGTTTTTTAAACCTAATACATACGAGTATAACTAAGTCATACGAGTTATTATTAATTAAGCAGTATATTATTTTAATCAAGGCGAAAGTCGAAGTTATAATATTTTGTACACATGTTTACGTACAGTTTTGTAAAAAATAGGCATCGAAGCGGCAAGAATGCCATAACTGTTTCGTAGTAAAGCCAGAGTACATATACCATGGTTTCTATTCGTAGTAGAATTTTCCGAAAATATGTTATTTTACTGACCCTAATATTATCCTAACCTAAACATATGCAATTCAATTTCGTATAACGATATGAAGTAAATCTGATAACATTTATAATATATCTAAAAATCGTAAAGTCTACAGTTAGTAGGTACTCGTATTTTAACAAGTCACATCTGCGGTCCTGTTATAAGGAATACTAAGCGACTAATAATTTTTATTTATTACATCTTGTATCCACGTTTTATGCTATAAATCATGGTGACTAGGTACAACGTGCAGGAGAAATCTTCAAAGATTCGAAAAATGTTGTAGCCGACATTTTTACGGAAACGTCACTGGCATGCTACACCTGCAACCCCCTGGAGGCTGCCAGATATAAGCGGCCGGAAAAGGTGAAACTTGATGCATAATTGTGCTATTTACCAATATTCAACTCAATCTCGTATCAGTAGTCGTAATACGTTGTTTCGTCTCTTTCTATCTGTTTAAAATTAATATCGTTTGAAAATTGTCTTTCGACAATCCGTTTGTGAACTTAGTCTTCTCAAGTAGGTATATTTTCGAAGATAAGCCAGTTCCAGCTATATTACAGAAGTAAGGAAATAAATATTGAGCAAAAGTTTCTTACGAAAGCCCGCATCCAACTCGGAGCGAAGTGAGGGCAAGAATGTTTGTCTTCACTTTCCCCTTTAAGTAACTGAAACACTTAGAGGCTGAAGTTTGCGAGGTGTTAACTTTTGTATCTTTAATTGATTCAAAGCGATAACGATTTAAATATTTTTTTATCTCATAAAGCGATTAGCTTCAGCCTTAGCTTAGTTAACAATCAGATAGCACAAAGAAACATGTAACTATGCAATAATGAGTAAGCAAGCAATGCACTTTGAATTTAAGAAGAAGAGGAAGATTAAACACAATTATTATTATTTATATTAGTTTTTCATATTATTCTTATTAAAATTCGTCAAAACTTCTTCAGTAGAGTAATAATTATTTAAGTAAACCTAATGGAAGATACCTATTCATACATAATGCCATCAAAAATCTAGCCCCAATATGTCCGGACCATCAATTCGCTGTATTTAAACAAAGCCAGCAACACTGACAGACACGGCTCGTTACCCCGACACGAATGTCTCAACCGCGCCATTTTTCACCAACCTCCAACTTTCCTGAATGATCGCTGTCATTTTTTCCGTGAATAAATCCTAAATGAGTCGGTCGGTCCCCTAAAAAAACGCAAAAAACTATCACAATCTCATTATACTGAGCGTGTTGGTACACGCGAGCTGCTTTGTCTTTTTTGACAATTTTCGTGTTATCAGGCTTGTTATGATTTTTAAAGGGAAGCTCAGTTTCGGGCGTTTCACCCGACGCTATTTGTTACGCTGATTGACTAAGTTTTTTTATGCGTGCGCCGAAACGCACTATTAACAAAATTGCCTTTCATTATTTTGTCTACTTCTTTTTTTAAAGTTACACATTTTTTAATATCAACCGTTTCATATTTACAATTTTCGGTTACGATAATAGATGCTGAAAACTTTAACATCTGTTATAAATCACAGACAGAATCTGTGTAATGATAACCATACCGCTGGTAAACTACAAATACTTAAATATATTTATTTATTTTGGACCTTCAACATAAGATACAGCAATATTATTTCATAACATTAATATCTAACTTTCATTAATATGTAGGTAAAACTATACTTACACTTACAGATCACATCATGCTTACAAAAAAAGATAAAATACTACATAACCATATAAATAATAAGTTACGAAGCTATGACTTATGTTTAAAATTAATTTTATTTTATATCAGATTAATTTATGGGTATGTCCAACTTTTTGAGCTTGACTGAAAAGCTATAGATACTGTCAAAGTGGACATCGAGATCTTAGATAATTTTCTTCGTAATATATGCTTAAATCCATCTTGTTAATCTGTACATATTCTGTATGAATAAACCATTCAATCTTATTCTATTCTATTCTATAAACATAACATGCTTACGCCAAACAAAGTTCGTAGCTCGTGAGCAGAGTTCAATATAAATTATTAGTTACATCACAATAATTTGATCGGTACCTCTAATTTAAATGGGTACATGGATTGCTCGGTGCCCCGGCCCATTATTCGACTACAATTACCCGTAACAATGCACTTTCGAGGAGACCATATTATCTATTTATTGAAGCAAATTAAATTACAAACATTAGTATTATTAGCATAACCATTTCCAGTATAACGCACACCTATGGTGAAATAATATTTAGTTCGCAACCTCATTGTAAACGAATAAAAATAAGACAATTTATGTTCTTTATTATGTTTTAATATTAATTTGTGGTTGGCTTTAGATGTCCGTGATTCGCGAGGCCCTGTTCTCTTAATATGCAATAGTTATCCATAAATTGTCGATCCTGTCGTCTGAGTTCATTTTGGTAATTCTAAATGCCAAGAAAAGAAATTTTGTTGTGATACTGTACAAATGTGTAGGCGACGGCGTCAGGCGATCGGAAACACATTACTGGCAGTCGACGGCTGGTTTATGGGTGCGAGTCACGGAGCCGATGCTTTGTCTATACGAGAGGGGCAAGATATATCGTTGTTAACGGCTTGACCGCTCTCTTTTGTTAATGTATACCCATTCAGCCATATCCGTGTATGTGATTATTAATGGTCGACAAAGAAAAATAATGATTTAATTGTTTACATTACTTACTTTGAAATTTCAACTAGGATTTGTGTCATACCTGTGTCAATTTATCGTTACTCTATTGTAGGTACCAACATTGTAGAGTAATACAAAAAATGCGAAGTGAAAATATGCTGGCAGTTTAATTTTTCACCTATGCTTCATATATTCTCGTTTTCAAATACTTTTCCGTAATACTACGATGACACTACCATCATAACCGTTAGCGACCAATAGACCATAAGATTTAGTTGATAGTTACTATGGCATACTGCCTGTTCACTATGCTTCCACTGTTACCTATTTCATAGCAAGCCCTAAATAAGACCGTAGTTCTGGACTTATTGAAAATGGCTGGAGACAATTGCTTTGAGCCGAACTATCCAAGTGAAATGAAACAAAAGTATCTATTACTCGGCGTTAGCATCAGGTGTCGATGGAGATTTTAACGCACCATTATTGTACGTATCGTACTATAATCACATGGGATTGGCTTACATGCCGCGATAGTTTTGACATATAAAATGCTTCACGGTTGGATATGACAGGACATGAGGTCACAAGTCTATTGGTACAACTACCTCTCAATGGATACTGAGTCATAGACAATTTTCTTTGCTTCGAAAGAACAATACGTGTTTGTATTATAATTTTTGTTCCAGCAACTCGGTGTTCTTCAATTAAGCTACTGCATCGATCTTTATGGATGTTTCATAGTGTACTAGAAGTATCAGTCAATTAAGTAGGTGGATGTACCAATGAAGTAACTTTGTATACCTATTATTAAGTGCGGTTTTACGTAGCACTATGTAAGCCCTTCAGATATCACACGCAAGAACTGCGACCAGGTGCTGCGATGCCATTAATATCAATTGAGCGCTGACCGTGTGCCACTTGCACGGCCACTATAAACGGACACGCTTCACCCCCGCTTTTCACCTTTTAAATTACCGTAAACAGAATTTTATATTCCAGGGCACAGGCCAACATAATTCGGCGAATAAATATTTTATGAGCCGATTTCCGTCGTTTGGGGAATAATGCGATTTTGTGAGATTAACGACCTTACGTTTCCTCGCCGTCGATGGCATGGATCGTAAATGATACAACTTAATTCCATGTTCTGAAAAAATTCATGAGGATCATTAAAGCTCTCATCATTAAGTCTGCATAATTTGTGATAGTTCACCTGCCTTTACACACTCCAACAAACTGTCTAAGAGGACCTAGATACGATTCCTGGTAACACTGAGTCGTCTGTAGATCAGAGAGATAATTGGAAATGTTTCGTGCATACAAAACCACAATCCGACTCGCGAAGGATGTCTAGAGCTCCCCGGAGCGAGCTCTTTGATAGCGCCTCAGTGGAAGTGTTGAGATACTGCGCGTTGATATCTTGTGTGATGTGTGGCGCCGGTGTCATGTGAAGAGCGAAACTGAATAGAATTAAATATGTCAAGTGTTTAGAAACAAACAGGTGGTTACGAAACAAACGGAAACGGTTTACCGCCAAGTTCTAATTTTGCTAGCCACTGTCTATTAATTAGAGATTGCTAAACCGAAGTTCGTAGATTCGACTCCCCCCTCGAGAACAAATATTCCTTTATCTAATTTGGACTAGCATAGGCGCGCGTAAAATTGCTTCAACTATTTTATTATCATTATTATTATCCCATATTAGTAAGTGATTGAAACTTTCGTGGCTAGTTTCCGCGTAGAGTAGCAAAGTCAATGTCTGTAGCCGTCAGCCGACCGATCGATCACAGCAGTCAGAGACGAGGTCTGTCACTCGCTTGCAGCGAGAGCGGCCGACTGGAAGAGGCAATAAGGGTACCACATATTGACCAGTTCTCTTGACCTTTGCGGGATATTCCGTAGTTAATAAATGAGTATCCTCTATAGGATTACCTATGGATTACCTACATCATAGGTACTTCCTTAATAATTTGTGCCGATTCTGAAACTTTAAAATTTGCAAATCAACGGTTTTATTCTAATTTCAAAGTTTTTTTCAAACCTACTTTATTGCGTTTGCAAGATTAAATTACAATTAATTTTTTTCTTCTGTTAAATTCTAGTACTTTTCATTCTACGCTTATATTGTGAAACGACCATTTTCCCCTTTTTTAGCGATCATTAGGCCACTCTAGTAGCGTTAGAATGAGGGTGGTATTGGCGAGGCACAATTATATTAAGATTACATATTTATCTCCTTACTCGGACATATTTCTTTTAGAGGTTCAACACACGCATATCACTAGAGCTGCTGATACAACAAAAATAGTTATATAACAATTCGGCTGCAAGAACAAGACCGAAAAACGCCTGCGGCAAGTTATAGACGAAGACTAGCGAAGTTCCCCAAGACAAAGAACAGAGCGTCTTCTTGTGTCGAAGTCAAAACATTTTAGATCGTTAAACCAACAGACTTATTTTCTTTATGCCTATAAAAATGGTATCATTTAAAAATATTGTTCACAAAGTAATTGAACACCGTACAATCAATTTAAAATTCCTATCTAAATTGTCGATACATTTGTTTTGTTTGTTCCATTTATTAAAATAGCATCCAGAATCAGTAGGTAATTTCTGAACCTAATAAGTTAAGGGTTTCTTTGGGTTGCAATAACCTCAAAATTACTGACTCTTGCTAGTGAGATGGAAGTGGACACGGCCATTATTATTATATAGCGAATTTGGTGGTAATGGCACCTCGATATACATACATACATCCTTAGTCCCTTTGATCCCTAATATTGATTTGGGGCTCAACGGCTGAACTCTGGACTCTCGCCTGATCTTATCATTATTTTAAATGTTTTTCTGTGCTGCTTCCGTTGCGGGATTTGTGTGGAAAAATCTTGATTTAGTGTCGTATTAACAGTAAGTTTCACTGGATGGCGGTCCGGCTCTACATTGTCGTTAGAACGTTGTTTCCTTATTTTGTACAAGTTACTCACGTTTTGTTATACATTTTTGCATAATGCCTATTGAATGCGATTTTTTTAAAGTAAAGTATTGAAACGTTTAACAGGACAGCTGTATAAGAACATTTAGAAGGAAACGATTAATTTATTCTTTGTATAAGCGTTTCTTATAAAGCACTTCCATAAGCAACGGGAATGTTTCATATGATTTATTTTATTTTAAGACAATGTTCAGTATATGTCACTTCAAAATTTGAAAACAATTACTTATATTATATTTACCTAGGTAGTCTTTTATTGTTTTTGATATGTAACTACTCATTAATAACATACTCGTGATATGTCAATTTGCTCAAATACCTACTAAGGAAAAGTAGTATCTTAAACTTAGTACATTTAGTACACTAGGCATAGTACGGACCGGACCTAATCACCCAACACCTAACACCTTGCATTCATTGATTTCATAGAGAACATTAAACAAATGAACAGCAGCTTTTATAATTATTTTTTATCTTTTTAATTAAAGCAACACTCACCATTAAATAGGTAGCAATTAATGAAAATTGAGCAATTAATATCTGTCCGTTCAAATTAAAGGAGAGTGCAACGGGCCGTTTTAAACTATTACAGCTAGTGTTGGGGACAAAAACATCGTTATAATAAGGATAATCGATTCCCATGTAATCGCGTTGTCGTGTTATTTGGCACCGACGACTGCGCACACGCATTCACCCGCGACGCAAACATCACTCATGAACACTCGATACATATAATACACCTTACTTTATTAACAAACGTTTTATAATAGGCATGTATTTATCGCTTTACGCCTTTATATGGCATTTAAATGACGTCAGATATGCATTTTATGTTAATTTCCTACAATTGTCATTCTTCAAATGAATCCTTTGTTACTTTGAACTTGAACAGTTTTTAAGGTTTTTATTGTTTCGTATGCACTAATGGCATTAGTATTAATGATGGCTGGATATTATATCAATAATATTACATTGGTTGCCACATAATCAAATATTTATATGGTTACAGTTACATTAATTTAATGAAGATAAGTTAAGGTAAGTGTTATTGAAGTAATAAATAAACTAGCTGTGTGTATAATTTCCTGATGAACGTTGCAGGATGTGACGCAATAGGTACGAAACACCTAATAACTGATAGACGGTCGCTTGTCCAAGTAATAACGTGTTCCAGGTCGGCCGCTGTGACCGAGGTGTCATACAATAGTCAGTCACGCTGCCAAACAGCAAGTGTGTCATTTGCCGCAATTATTTCATTCGGTCACTTATCCACGGAAGAGTAGGGCATTGCCACTATAGGCACATATAGCGTCTCGTAAATAGATCACGTTACTCTTTTTCGGAAAATGTTACGTTGATGTCAAATATTGCAGCTTTACTTGCTGTGTCTGGAGAGTAGGTACATTGAGATGTAAGTATTTAAGATTATTCATTAAATGCTTGTGTCATGCATGAAATACGGAAAAATTGAGATTCTAAAAATATTCTTGATAAAAAAGAATATTATTAGTGCAATACATTAAAAAATATTATTATCTCTATTCAGCGTTAATTACTCATTCGTTAATTGACTGATATATAAGCTTTACGAGGTCGATCAAAATTTCCATCGCATTGTGATTTAATATTAAACACGTGTAAGATTTCTATTAAACATAGTGATCATTTGACCATCTTCGAACTGTTTCAGCATGAAAAAGTAAATCTTGAATCTTGAAGATCATTCTGGTTTGTTCATATTTTCGTAATGGTTTAAATTTGTCAACTGTATACAAGGCAGAGTATGACCGCTGAGCGCCGTTTGTAAATCAATGCGTGAGCTCATGTCATTAAATTATGCGTATTCTCATGGGTTTGTTGTACAATTAATTAAAATTAATTGCCAATGTTTACATTGTTTACAGGCACGCATCTGGGCTAGGGTGGCTTACAGTTTGTACCAGCCAGGACACATTAGCTTAGCGAATACACAGCTGATTATAACAATGTCTTCTTTCAGACCTATTAAGCATTATTACACTGATATATGTATAACACATTCATAACGGGGTTTTAATGTTAATTTATATTAATAATTATAGTTATACAGTCACGCCTATTTCCCATAAGGGTAGGTAGAGAGGAGAGATTTCCACCGGCATGAGTGTGAGAGGAAGACGAGTCTATAGTATCACCAATACACTAGCCTTTAAACGATTTTGCTGAAAATAGTGAAGGTGGAAGTAGTGTAATTTCAATATCAATATGATATCTTCTTTACTACTTTTACTTTGTTTTTTTTTTACTTAAGGATTTTAACAGTAAATTTTTCGATGTATTTTGTCTATTTTGATGCGTTTCTGGTGCAGGCTGCCAGGGAGTGGAATTCCTTGCCGGGGCCTATTTTTCCTGCCTCCTATAACTTGGGATCCTTCAAAACAAGAGTGAATAGGCACATTCTAGATGATTAGGTGTCGCAATCAGACGCAAGCCTATTTTACAATAAAAAAAAAGATGTCCTGGAATGATATCTAGCGAGTTGGTTGTCCAACATTAGACACGTTTTTATCCGCAACGGGTAATGACGTGTTAAGTACAATTTCCTCGTAAACTCAATTGTTGGTTGCATTCGCTAACATGGCAAATTGCAACAATCAATGCTTACATACGTTTTCACATGGTTTTGTTACGTTATCACCATTTTATGTTGATTCAATTCGTAGGAATAGCGACTAACGTTGCTAAATTTTCACGTTGTTAATCTATTTTCTATACCTAGCATTGGTTGCGCAAATATGGAATATCCAGAAACCAATAAACGCATCGTTTTTTAATACTAAGCACGTTAATATAACATTATGGGTGCCTAACGTCCAAAACGACAAATTGTTTCTCGAAATTTTTCTACCCCTATACTACCCCCTTGTTCGTAGTATATCCAACATTTGTTACTCGATGCTCACGTATAGGTAGGTATTATTAGCACAAATGTTTAATAAAAAATCGAGGTCGGTTAAAAAGAACAGTTAACGAAAGATCTAGAATCGTAAAAATAGTTTTATAATTGTTTTTTTAGTCTTTTATAATGCATAGTGTTGATTTATGTGTCAATACTTGAGTAGGTATAGGTACTCATCGGCTCGAAACTTGAAATGTTTTTATGCATTCAAAAGCAATACAAATTAAAATGCCGTCACTATAGTAAGAGACTTAATTTACCTCCAGACGGTTTTCGACCCTATTAATTGTATGCATATATAAAATAAAGTGTCTGTATGTATATTAAGTTCGATCAAACGTTAGTCTATTACTCAAGTAATAAGAATATTCTGCAAATAAATAATTCTTATTTTTACTATAATTATTGTTGCAGTTCTTGCATATTTCATGTTTGCGTAAATATTGATTAACATCGGTATTTTGGATAACATTCTTAACTTATTCCTTAATAATTAGGATAATTGCTCATAGTTACTATCTTCCACTCCAGCAAAAACCTTAGCAAGAGCCAAAATACTCAGTGGGTGCATACATCCAGATATTGTTAACTTTATGCTCCCTTTAAAATCTTCCTGGTCGGGAATATTTGGCCAATCTCGCCTGATGAAATTTTACGTGACGAATCTTTAAAATCTTTAACATGTATGTAACATAATTTCCAAATTAATACAAAATAATTGCTGTTTTTTTTTAATGACGTTTTTTCTTAGTATCATCTGAAATCGACTTAAAATCGCACCGAATTCGGGGAGTTAAGCTTGTTGCGTTATAAATTCGTTTTTATATCTCGATCGCTTTAAAGTTAAGGCATCAGTAAATTTGAAAAGAATGCGTATTAGCCAAATCCGGCGAGACATTCTTAGGTAATTAGTTAACTGTATCGTTAAGACGAATCTTAGGTAAATGACGTATCACGCTCGACTTGAAGGATAAAACGTACGTACCGTGGGTACGGAAAACCTTAAAATAAAATGTCATTTAGTTTAAGCATTAATACCTATCAAGTGAGCTTTTCCTTTAACTTTGATGTTATTTCGAGGGATTGTTCTGACTATAATGCTCCTATGACCGTCAAATGCGGGCGGAGTGACCCACTTGTTTTTGCTTCATATATTTTTCAGATAAAAAACTTATTCATATAATCGTTTTTGCCATCATTTTCTAATTCAAACATATCAAGAGACGGTATTGCAAAAATTATGTGTAAATATTTTTCTGTGTATCTTGGTTATATCAAAATGTTAGACTAACTAGAGTTTTATAATTGTTAGCAATTAGTATGCGAATGTTTATGTTATTCTTCTTGCAAGAAACTATTAGGTAGATGTTGCATCTCACATGAATAATAGTAATCGTGTTAACACGTCTCCATGCATTTCTGTGTGCGATGCAACTGTAATAAATACAGTACAATTAGAGGTTATAAAGCGTCCTCGCCAGTCGGTTAGCGCTAAATGGAGGCAAACAAAAACTATCGCACGCACCGCCGTGCGATTTTAACTCTTATTGAAACTTTCCTTTGCTTTTTGTCCGACCGTTTTGCGCTAAATATGTATATGTTAAATCAAGCACTCCAATTAAATATCACAATAGCGTAGAGGCCATATCTGAATTACTTAGAATTTAATGGTTGGTATCTATGCGTAGCCATCAAATAACTACGTATACTTATTTGATGTTTCAACGTTAGATGATTTTAGTGTTCTTGTACTTAACATAATCTAAGCTAACAGTATGAATATTTTCTTTTCAATTCTTTCATTGTTTCAGTGGACATGAGTCTTCTCTTATAATGAGCAGGTCTAAAGCCATGGTCTACCTCTATGACAGTGTGCGGATCGGTAGACTGCACACACCGCACAGAATTTTGAGCACATTTCTAACGTGTGCTGTTTTCCTCGAATGCTATCTTAACCGTAAAAAATATTGATGTAAATTTTTTCATACACCTACTTATTAACACATAAAGACTGTTCCTCAATGCCAGCACCGTCGCATCAAATCATTAAAACAGAACCTTTGGATGGAAATTACAAAACAGTTTCCAGGTTATTACGGTTCGGTCCGCTTTGTTCACAAATAAATTATAGCGGTGCGTCCACACTCGTCCGGGCGGCGACAGATAGCGCCAATTTGAATATTAATAGCCGCGGCGGAGCGTGAAAACTGACGCCTGGACACACTTTTTACTAGATGTGGCTTATAGTATTACATGTTTTATAGATTATAAAAACACAAACAACAGACTGAATACTGTTTAAATTTAACGAAATAAATAATTAATAATACAGTACTTTGATGCTATTAAAATATTTTTCATAAAATCGTATTTCGCTTGAATGCTGCAAATAATATCGCTTAGAATTGAGTATACTTCATAGAAAATAAAAGAAATATGACATTATATGTATTTTTAAGTCTTAATGGGAGAGTGTACATCTATAAGAATATCACAGCATCATACAACTCCAAACCATAAGGGCGTACGCATTTAACATCTCAATATCAATAGGATCAATATCAAAGTAGAATATTGTAGTTATATTATTATCTTATATTTGTAATAAATTGACACCAAAAAATATTTTAGCCGTATCTAGAGCTTAGTCCATATAGTAGTGGTGCGGCAAATCGTTGAAGCGCGACACTGCCATATGACCGCACCCTTACCCATTGACAGTCGATGCATAAATCAAACGCTAATAAATAAATATCGTCGGTAATCGCTTCCTGCGCCTAATGTAACAGCAATATAACATCGCCCTTATACCTGTCGACCGTCATGTGTGAGTATGAGCACTTGTTTCCGCTTTATTTAAACTCATATTAACACCTAAAAGTGCATAGTAGGTATTTTTTGTATAATATTCATAAATGTCGTGAATGATGCTAATATATTATGATTATGTTATTCTATACTAATAATATAAATTTCTTTGTTTCTATGTTTGAACTAAGTAAGTAAAAATCTATTTAACGAATGTCAATGATTTTTTTATCGTTGCTGAAGATTTAGTAAAGGCTGATAAACAGTATGCTTAATATTTATGTTTTAAAAAAATCTATTAATTTTAATATTTTTGGCGTCTCCTGGTGTAAAATAAAACTGTTACAGTTTAAAATGTACAAAAATATTATTTATTTATTTGTAAATAAATATTATGATGTTTACCTCTACCAACGGATGGTGGCGGCTGAAGTGTTGGTAACGTTATTGATTTTTATCGACAAATTGAATGTTGTAAAAATGTAAAGTACAAAAACATTCAATTTGCCTGGAATCCGGAAAACATTGCCTCAAGTAAGATTTTCCAAACATTCTAACAACTCAAACGATTGTGTAACATCTCAATATTTTTCTGGACTAACTGCCAGCATTCGAAACAAACTTGGACTTTTTTAAGTTTATTTGAATGACTTCCGTCCACTTACAACTGTTGCAAAATTATTGCAAAAGATGTTCAGGAATTGGACATTTCTAAGGTATCAAATCACTCACCGTAAGAAGTTTCTTCAAAGTTATTTGGCAATACTTCGGTGGGTTGTTTTTAATTGGTATCGATTTTTTTTTATAAGAATCTGATCTTATACTATTAAAGAAAGCCCATTAGCATTTTCTTGAAGATTTTTCAAGTATAATCAGATCCTGGCCGATTTCAGACAGAAGTCTCCAATACGGTTCGTATGTACGTACGTACATACATATAAAGATAGGTTCCTTAACAGAATAAACGAATGTAACTTTGTTCTAACATCCACTAGAGCTCTTTAACTAATAGCAACGTAGTTCAGATGTTTACAAATAAAAATTATAAATTATCCAGAAAGCATCGTGCTTAGTAAATAAAATTGTGGTGATGTCATATCATTCTATTGAAAAATGCATGTAGGACGACAGCTCTACAAAGAGTTTAATGGTCATTATTACACTTTAGTAACTGTAGGGTTATCGATTCTAATGATTTAGAACTTTTCCATCTTCAACCTGATAATATTGCGGAGCGTATTCGTTTTTATATTTACTGGGTAAAATGAAAGTGATCGTACCAGCCATTTAAATCATTCAGAAGTTAGGTTAGATACTACATAGTAGTATCATTCATTCGACGTAAACATAATGTTGGAACTGATATATTTAATTTATTGTAAGTTTAAATTGTACGCATTTTTATATATTTTGTAATCCCATAGTTCTATTAAGGCAGCAATTTTTAACTTATGCTTTAGTCAAGTATTAGAAACCCATAATATTGTTTTCCTTCTGTGTAAAAGACATCTTCAATTTTATTTTTGAGTTCTGGTTAGAATCAGTTTTACTAGTGAAGTATTGGTTCAAGTTAATTAAATATTCAGATTATTGAGTAATACCGACCAACATGATTCTTGAACGGTTCTTATTCCTTTCGCTATAAACCATACATGGCAATGTATTAATGATTACGATAATATTTTCATGACGCATTCTTCGTAAAAATTCGTTGTGTTTTAAGAGATTAATGTAATAAGAGAAGATTTCCCTTGTATTTTGTGTTGACGAGTGTTTAATCGGGAAGTATAGCAGCCCTGGAGTTCACCGATGACGCGTGAATAGTGTGGTATTGTCGCGCGGAGGTGACCGTGACGCCGCGCCTTGCGGCCTATCTGGGGTTTGATTATTTCCTTTACAAACATTACAGTATCAACTTTATATTGATTATATGAAATTTCAATGACTAAGTATTAGCCTAAAAATATGTTTTTTAGTTTTCTTTGGTTAACTTAGTAATGTTAGTCGATTATCTACTTTGGTCTTTCGTTACTATTACCTACACTAGCGGACCACGCCATCTCCATGGGACGTACGTTCAAACTGAGGCAAAAAAAAATAATTAAAAAAGTTAAACATTATTATTAATAGCTTTTCTAGAATCATATGGAATATATTTTAACTTTCATCGACATTCGTTACATTGATTTTAAATTAATTCCATTCGGAATGCATACAAATACTCGTAATTATTTGTATACATAAATTTAATTACTTGGAGGTCAATAGCAACGTAGTTAGAACTAAATATTACGTGCTAAATGCTATTCGTTTCATATTGTACATTTATTCTGTTGTTATTTTTCTTTAAATAGTAAAATGTTTTCTTTTTCCCTAAACATATCAAGTGTAAACAATCAGAAGGGCACAATATGGGTATTATCTGTACAAATTCTTCCGCTCCCCTCGAGGAGATATTTAATTTTGATATGAATACCGGCGTGACGCGACTTCGCGGCGGGACGCAAACCCAATATATTATCCAGCATCTACTAGCCAATATCACCGCAAAATATTAGCCGTTGCGAATCTACCATTACACTTGTCCACTTAACCACTACTTGTGGCTACCACCAAACAAATTCCAGCTTTATCTCCAACGCTGAAAGTCGATTTTCATTTGTGTTGTTCTTCTGCAACGACAACTTTCGTTAGCGTAAAATGTATCCTAATATAATACTGTTTGAGCACAGAATTCTTCTGACTCATTCTAGCGTGAAATGTAGTATTCAAGTTTTATCAATTATGATTCTTATGTAAAACAAAATAGAATTCATATTTAAACGTGGATTCTAAAAGTACTGTCGCTTGACCCATCTCTAGGGATTCAACTAGGGCCTTTAGTCACGGTTTTATTTGAATTCACCGAAATGCTTTGCGACAAATATTTGGACATTTATTGCGGTTGTGGCTGGTGTCGAATATTAAACGTTGATTTTATGATATCTGTTGGACGCGATTGGCTACGGTCGATTGTTGGATTTGCGACAAACGATACGAGAGAGGTTCCCGATGAGGAAGGAAAATATCGTCAGCTGATAAGTATCTATCTCTAACATCTTTCCTTTCTTGTGTAGGTATACAGTTTTACAACTAATACTATTTTTGGCTAAGAGTACCTACTCTTACCTACTACTATTGTAGCTAGAGTAGATACTACTACTGTACCTACAAACACTTGTGTACCTACAAACAATGATCTTATTTGTTTTCATCTTTAAGCCGGTTAAAAGTCAAACTGTAGGTAAAAATTCTGATTTAAGATTTTAATCTCTACAATGTAACCGAATTGCACGTACATTCTAAGTTTTTCTACCTGTAACCTAAGGTTACAAAGCCAAACAGGTTTCAGATATTCAATAATAGATGTATAAAGTGTGGTGGGTTAAGTTAATATATCTACATATATATAAAAATGGCTTATTTCCTGAGTATAATTTATATTACTACTCAGCTGATAATAATAAACGATGATTTAAATAATGACGCAGTAAATAGCGGGTAGTTTTAAGACAATTTTCTTAAAGGATTTTAAGGTAATTGAGAGGGATTGACGCGACGGCTGTAAGAGTTACGGTGGTGCGGTGCGCGCCGCGGTGACTGCTGACTGCTGGACGAGTGACAATTTTATCGCAGTCCGCGTCGGGCGCCTGTCACCGCAAACGGCGCAAAAAATCGAGCAAAACAGTGACAATTGGTGCATATCCTCGACGAATTATCCCTCTTCGGCGCCTTTGTCCAATTGAAGCTTCCTTTATTTGACCATTTTTGCCGTTTTTCCTTTCTCATTTGGTTATTTATCTCTTCGTTTTTGGATCGGACAATGAGCCGACCGCCGCTCATTATATCCTCCCTGGTTTAGCACGCGACTCGCTACTAAATCTCCGTTGGAATTCTAGCGAATTACCCGACCAACAAGGCCCGTTTTTTCGGGTGATTGATTGGAGTAAAAATTACTTTCTGTTTTTCTCCGACACCGACGGAGCGCTGTCGCATCGATTCATATATTTGGTGGGGTGGGGTCGGATGGATTGACTTTTAAAAGCTCCCGTGGCCAAAGATAAGATAAATCTGGGTACGTATTAACATACGCTGAAAGACATATATCGGGGTCGTAAGAGTCATTAATTTAGAGTATCGTGGCAGGTAATCTCGGTGCAGTTCTCCGCTTGGCGTTTCTTGGTAGCTGTCGAAAATAGACCGGCCCACCCGTCATGAGTCCCCGACTCCAGTGCTCGACGCTCATTTGTTTCTTGAGATCGCGAAAATTATCACTCTTACATTCTCAAACTATTCTTATTAGATTTTTTTATTACAACCAGTACTGCTATGTCAAATTCTTTTAATGACTAAACCAGTAATGAACAACAAATACGAAAATTAAACCATACTTTCAGCTCTTTTGACTTCCAAGATCACTAAATCTCATTTTTAACATTGGCACCTTGGCATTCATCATTTATTTTCTCGTTCGTTCTATTTTTGTCACGTTCTTTCCGGAAATGAAAAGACCATTGGACTCTTGATTTTGTCTATGAAGGATTGTAGATAAGAAAACATTTTGATAATAAGAAAACAAGATAAATGAGGAATCGTTTCATTTATTGTGTCGACCTTCGACAAAGTGTGACTGTGACACAATAATTGCATAGGTTATTTTAAATTCCCGAAAAGTGACCATGCATTATGCATAATTTATTTTATCGACGGATGCGCATCCAAATTGTAGGACGATTAGGTTCTTAGTAAAATAATTTCGTATGCCGCCGGAATCAGGTCTGTTAGGAACAATTGGCGAGCCACACGCAAATACAAAAAATCGGATGTAATAAATTGATGAGCGTGGGAAAGCAGATAAGACGTTGATGAGCAATGGTGAGCAAAAAATTTGCAATGTTTGCTTGTAAATTGCAATTAAATTTCATTTTATTGACACATATCAGTAAATTATGCTTACGTGTGACTGATGATGCCGATAACTTATAAGTTTTGAGATATTTTACCAATATGTCTAAAATAATGTCCTTCAAAAAAGTACCGCTAGGACCAGGTATTACCAAACAGATATGTAGTTCCATCATAAAAACTATTGTGACATACATTGTGGCTGTATGTTATATATTTAGTAGTTATATGTACAAGTATATATACCACTTAGAGATAGTCTCGGAACGTCACGCTCGCATCTGTCGTGCTGAGATCCTACAATCAACAACCCAGCTCATGGAGCTTGTCAAGGCACGATATACAACATTTGTACTTACGACAATAGCAATACGGCGTATTGTAGTGTGTAAACAGTTTTGACGGATGGCAGAGCTACGTCGCGTTGTGCACATCACGACCCAATGTACCAGTGTAGAAGAAACGTGAGCTGTATAATACCAACAACTAAACATTTTGTTACCATACTCGCCGTGCGCACGGCCAATCTCTAATTTCACGAGTCATTACGTCGAGCGACCGCCGCAAGAAACCCGGGGTGACACGGCGCGCCGTCACACCGAGGGGGTTCTTTAATAAATTTCCAGAAAATGATAAAAACCCGACACCGACAGCGCAAGCTGTCCTCAATGAACATTCGTTAAAATTCTGCGGCGCCTCGCCCGCGCCACCGGCGGTGGAAATGTCGAAAAATTCATAAGTTTTTGTCGGGGCGCAATTCGTCGTCGCGAAAATGGTCGAATAACTGTCATTTTTTGTCGGCGAACAATTGTGCGGGGCCGGGTACAGGTCGGAAAAAATTGTAACATACGAGAGACGCCCCGACATGTTCGACGGAGGACTTTTGTTGCCGCTTCCCGTTACGGACGCTTCGCATACCGGCGCTGCGGCTTAGATGGGAGCCAGTTTATGCTCACTGCCCTTTGGATTTTAAGTGAATACGTAATTCTCTAAGTGTTTAATGAACGTACTACTTCTCTTCTGTGTAGTTTTTTGATAGTACCTACGTCCTACAGTTTCTTATATTCTTTTAATAGATTCTATTATACGTCCAATAATACACTCGTGGTTCAACCAAAACAGAAAAATAGACATGCGCGCCCAAATATTACCAATCTGAATTACGAGTACCTAACTATAAATAACAGTAATAAAATCATTGCAATATACAGAATTTTTATAATCGTTGACACTAATTAACGAATCTAATTGAATTTCTTTTCATTACAGCTTATTCAAAAAACTAATAAATCAATTTTAGAATGCTTAGGTAACTGACCCTGTTAAGAAAAACTTATGTAAAGTCGTAGAACCATATTACTATACCTAATTACTATTTTAGAAATATCTTTAGTCATTTCATCCATCTAGTTAGTTGAGATAGTCGATCTCCTAATTTAGATAGATGTGTTCTGAGGTCTCCGTTTTTACATTCCTTAAATCGCTTTTGTCACCCCTTAAATAAATTAGAGTTCTCTTGCGCTGATCCGGCTACTGCAGTCGGCTAAATCTGCATTGTCTGCTGTGATTTGTGAGAACGCTTCTGTTCGCACGTGAAAGAGACGCCTAAACTGAATTTCCGTACATAAGAGAAGGATAACGGTATCAACTGGGTCGCAACAATTAATTATAATGGGCCACATCGCCTATTCCGTTGTTAGGACATTTTTTCACTTTACATTCTCACGCGGAATCAACATTCCCCAAATAACACTTCACGCCGAATTCAAATTGGACATCTTGTTTTATTTAGGTCTCGGAAATCGGTCTTCGAATATTTAATAGACGAATTATTGGTGCCTTTAATTGTGGTTATTTATTAGGATCGGTTCTCACATTCGACAATCTTCGTGGTCAGTAAGATAAGTTATAATAAATTCCCGTACAGCGGGGGAGGAATTACTCGACAAACAAAATGGCGAGTAAGGAACAGTGCACACGTTTCGTGGTACGAGTTAGCGATTATCGAAGTGATATGCGCACCAAAATGTAGCTGAGAACTAGGTGACTGTTCACGTGTTATCAGACTTGTTGGTCACTTCTCTGGAGATATATGAGTCTGTAGAGACGCGGTTTTGTTGTATCCTGCTCAGTTGCATCAATACCAGCATCGGCCTAGTCTTAAAATAAGAAGAGTCAATATAACATCGAGTTTGAATGGACATACTTAGAGAGGTTATTTAATATTGAAATATAGTGTGTGTAAAATTAAAAGCGCAAAAAATTGTCACAGACACAGAACAAACAAATGTGCTCGGCATACGAGAATTGACTGGCCTCCTGGTCGAGTGGTTAGAGACCCTGACTGCAAAACCGGAGGTCGTAAGTTCGATTCTGACCCAGGACAAACATTTGTGTGATGAGCACATTTCTTTGTTCTGTGTCTGGGCGTAGTAAAAATATCTATATATGCACTATATCGATGTATATATATGTTTATCAGCTGTCCAGTCACCATATACAGGCATGAAATTGTCTAATCTGGGATCAGACAGC
>DWGJ01000504.1:0-29457 GCA_018246895.1 Aspitha aspitha aspitha
GTGCCAAATTTCATACTCCTCCGTGCGCGCAATTTTCGTAAAAAGGGGTCCAAAGTTTTCACTTCACGTATTAATATGTAGATTTTATCGGTCGGAATGATATTTTCTTTTTAAGCCGTCCATGATTAAAGACTATCAATAGGCTAGCGTGATAATCCACGGCTCTGAGTTATAAGAGGTTCATTTCCAACAGTGGAATAATGGAAGAATCGAAAAGAAAAACATTGAAAAGAATACCCACATTTAGTGTACAACCTTAAAGACCATGTCGACCGTAATAGTGGTAGCCGCGAGCCGTACTTACCTCGTAGAGGCCGTAAATTACGAGTAAATCGTCACTTCCGGTTGCTGTGTCGTGGGCAGATGGATCTAGAGTTCTAGAGTATGGAGAGTTGTAGAGTAAGACAAGTGTGTCATGATTTTGTTATCTATTTTATATGAATAAACTACGCATTGAAGAGGCAAATGAAGGCCGAATTAATTTTTTTTTTTAATATATACCTTAATTAAATAACTTATTTAAAATTAATAATACAATAATACCTCCCTCAACGATTTATCGATATTTTTCAATGAAAACGTACTTTATCGTCGTGATTGTAGTTTTTACTTAATGTAACTATATTTTGTACAACGATTCTTATATCATAATGTTGATATATGGAAACTCAACAACAATTCTCTTAAAGGCATTGATATTAAGCTGTATAAGGCGTGACATTTTATAATCATGTAAAAACAAAGAGCGCCGATCGAGCGTAAGGAAATATGTATAGTGATGTATTGTTTCCGCTTCCAGTAACGTCACGCCGTTTTGTTTTTAATTATCATTATAATAACCAGGAAGTTGACAAATTGATTAATAAAAAAAACTAAATTATATCAACTTGATCGTGAAATAATTTAATATTTCTCCTGAATCGTATAAGTGAATAATTAAAAAAAGTATGTTTTTATTCCTTTATTTGATATATCATTATTGCTTTTTTTTGGGTAGGTATGCAAAGACAAAGACAAAGATAGTGACATTTATTTGCACAAATATGGGTACATTTAGAGATGTTATTTTTTTGTAATAAATCCGAAATTAACGTGAATGTGAGTTTAGACGCCGAAAACTGGATTACTATTAAATAGCTTCTCCAAATCTAATGTCAGCTTTATTTAGAAGTAGTGTCCCGGTAGATATTATCGGGATATACACGCAGTGAACCGCTTCCGTAGCGTTGCCGCTATGGCGCAATGGACGCTGCCGGACTATTTTTAGTTATCTTCCTCGGGAGATTTATGAGGTGCGACGTTGTTACACGTAATTCTATTTATAAGTTAGGATTTACGACATTATGCACACGTGTTTCAACAGTATACATGCTGTAATGACTTCACCATAGTTCTTCATAAGATTAAGATTATCGCAGGCATTGTATTGAATATGTACGATTAGGTACTGTTATTTTACTTGAATGCTGATCATATTTTTTATAGCGGCCGACAAATTTCCTGCATTCCTGTTACTAAAGAATTCTTATTAACACTGAATTCACACTAACAGTCAGCTTCCTACAGCCCTGTTAGGAGTCGGTTACAGATGTCCATGGGCAGCAGTGGTCACTTGTGACTGCTGCCTGCTCTCGTCAAATAAAAAAAATGTGGTTTATCAGCGTATAACACAGGCATTCAATTGCCTATTTAAATTTGGAATCCGACACCGTGTTTCTCAGTTACTACTATTATTGTAGGTCAAAAGTATTTAGCTGTCGTGTTTCCGATATTGTTTCCAGGTATCGGTGACACTCCACTGCATTGCGATCTCAATGCCAGCGTTACGTAGTCAATCGCACCTACCGTGCGGCGCGGGCGAGCGGAACGCTGCGCCGGCGCAGGCGCACCCATCCGTACACACGTGACAGTCGTGTACTCATAAATAACTCTTATGTCATTGTTTTGTTCTGAAATGTCTTTATGCTAAATTTTGTTTTCGTTAATACCGCTTAGTTAGTTGTACGCCGTAAAAGGCAAAATATCGAGTGAATTAACAATTCTACAACATCTTTAAATGTACCCCATATTTGTGCAAATAAATGTCTTTGTCATTGTAGTTTTCGAAGCGATGCTCGAAGATGGATATTAGGTACGACGGGTCTGATTTATCGATCATTGAATCGGATGACATAAGACGTTTGAAGTCTACGTTGTGCTTGTTGTAGTGCCTGCAGTTCCAAAATTTGACGCCCATGATGTAATTCTTCCGTTATGTTCAATCTATGTTCACATAACCCGATGGCCTGAGTGTTCATTTGTTCCAACATTATACAAATATTTCGGAGATAATTAGTACTCGTAGATCGGATCTATTACACAGAATTAATATAGAATACTTCTCTGACGTGCAATGCCTATACTATATTGGCTGTTACCGTTGCACTATTGGGCGATTCAGTCGCAAATACGTTCAAATTGTTCAACAAATTCATCTTAGATTGACTAATTGAAGTACGTTTCGAAGCACGCTCTTAAGTAGGGATGTTAAAGAGCTCCGTAACCGCAACCGAAACTATCGGATATCCGATATAAAAATCTAAACGTAACCGTAACCGAATGCGATATAGAAGTTTCGGATAATTTCGGAATTCTTTTGACTTTCGACTTTTGAAATCTATTCTAATATTATAAAGCTGAAGAGTTTAAACTACCGGTTCGAATTGAAAAAATATTTTTGCGTTGAACAGTCCATTTATTGAGGAAGGCTATAGGCTGTATATAGGAGTGGAGCAGCAATGACAAATATTGCAAAAACGGGAAAATGTTGATTTCCACGCGAATGAAGTAGCGGGCACAGCTAGTCCGACATAAATTGATATCTGCATCCGTATCCGAATCCGGTATTATAGTTATTCCTATATCCGTATCCGAAATTTCATAATCCATAACATCGCTACTCTTAAGCATATTCTCACAAGCGGCTGCGAGCAAGGCCAAGGGCTACCAGCACCCAGCGGTGCGTGACTCGGCCGATTGTTCGCGATATGCGGCTACGAGCGTACTGTACATACCCAGCGCGCGCGGTCTCAATGTTAGCCACGCGGCTGGAACGACACTGGAGAGCTGTTCGCTCATGCATGCCCTGTCTGCACTTCAATGATTGTAACAGGCATATTATATGTCTGTACAGTTCATTAGATATTCCTATTTTTATTCGTATCGTACATACAAAGCATTATCTAGATTGTTCTGCTGAGGTAAGGCGGATTGAAATACGACAGACGTGTTTTAATATAATATAGGCGAAATAAGGATTGCAGTTAACTAAACAGTATGGTGTCGGGACTATGTTTTAGCCTATTTCTGAAGGCTAGTCTTGCTTTGGTCTCGACATTTTTATTTACCCGTTTTGTACTTCGAGGATATTTAAAATTATTTCTGCCTACGATGGTCATGCTACGTACGTTTATTGTGACACCTGTGATGTATAGCTGCATTATTACAAATCGGTAACGCCGTAAACAATCCAAAGGACTCAAAAAGGGTGCTATTTTCCCGCTTTCTTGTTGTGTATCTGTAGATCTGTGTTTTTCGGTTATCTGTGTAATTGGCGTGCGCAGGCGCTGACAGTGATGTAACGAGGCGCTCGCAAGGCCGCGTGCAGTGTCATTCCAACCGGTTTTCACGTGTACTGCTTTTGCGCAGTTCCCTCCGTCCAAGATCGCGGACTATCTCGGAACGGTTTATTGACTGACCAATTTTCTTTACACGTCTTTACTCTGTGTTCTAACAGCATTAGTTCTATGATTTTTTTTTAATTTACCTAGTAAGGTAAGTACCATGGCCTATGAAAAAGGACAATGCGGTGCCGCCTTAGAAAGAATGCATCAGTTTTTTGAAATACATATTTTATAAGCTACCAAAATTAGTTTTGTTTACCGTCGTGGAGGAGCGGCGCAACCAGTGTAAACATATTTGTAACATGAAGTCCGAGGCAAAAGACGTTGTTGTTAGACGAAACCAAACGTAAGACTTACATTATTTATGTACATACTCGTTAGTACGAGTAGCATACGAACGAGTTCGCAACTAATAGCTATTGACTTTCTAAGAGGATTAGCTAAATTACACTGGACGTTTTATTCTTAACTTACTAAGTATGTTATGTTCATCTTGAGCTATGCTTGTACATATTAATACTTTATATTCATTTTATTATTTTATAACGTGCGCTAGATTAGCAAACTGATTGGAATAAAATAACATATCTTATTATTAACAGATTTAATTGGTTGTTGCTAACTTTCATTTCAATATCAAAGGATTTTGGCCTCCGATTGCATTAATAGTTAAACTAATTAATTCCATGATTAGTTTAAGTCATTGAAAGATTACAATAAAACATATTTAAATAATTTTATATTTATTCCCTTATATTTAACATGGCCACACTATTAAATATAGGTATTACACGATAAATCATTTAAATATTTACAACAATAACTATCAACCTACAATTACATGTAGGAAAAAACAATTACAGGCAGCTATTTGCTAACAACGACATTTAGAAATAAAAACAAATACATTACACGTAGATCAATAATTGTGGAGTTTGATCCCGATGCAATAGAATACAAACCATCTCATGTGTAAGACAATTATCACGGCACCATGATATAGTACTGCTCAAGTTCGTCGGGATATGACAGAGACTTGTAAGGGTCGATAACCTCCGATTTCACCCAAGCCTCATCGACTGCACCGAGAGTCAGTGGAGATAACGTTGACGTACTCACACTGAAGATACCCGAGATATTTTCATCGAAATCCGGAAACACATCAGTTGTAAATTCTTCATCGGCTGACGGTAAATCGATTACGTCCGCGCGGCGAGATACGGAATCGTTCGGTTTACGGTCGCATGTCATTGATTTGTGACAGTTTGCATTATCTTCAAAACACGACGCCTCCTCACTATCTCTGTTATCATGAACAATTGTGTTTATAGCGTCAGAAATTGACGCAAGGTTGTTATCGATAGGTATCGGAATTTTGTAGTCATTATGTATTTTATCATCTGATATAGTTGTAAGATTGATATAATTACTAAAACGTGTAGAATTGATTGTGGCAGCGTGTGTGTTTAATGTGTCATTGGACATGTAGAAGCAAGGATCTGCCTTGGTTCCATTTCCTTCAGAAATTGGTTGAATGATGGTGAGACATGGTTCTTCTGAATTTGACGTCATAGGACATTGAGCCATTAGGGATGACTCTTTAGGTTTATTTCTATCAATTTGATTTTCATAAATATGAGAGGAGGAGGGTCTTGATGTGATGAGTGTGTCATCATCGTCCAGTGTAGTCTTTTTAGATTGCTTCTGCAAACCGCCCTTTTTCTTTGTCTTTTTCTTTCTACTTGTCTTTTTCGGGGCAGGTGTTGTAGACTCACATTCGGCTTTCAGAGATGTGTTGTTATCAATATAGGATGGTGTCGTATCTAAATATAAGGTCGTAAGTGGCGTAAGTGCATAAGGAATGGTGGATTTAGTATCCTCCGACTGAGTTAACGCAGGTGTTGCGTATGGATTGCTTTGGTTGTTAATTTTTTTTGTTTTTGTAACTTGGGTTATAGGCGTTGTATGAATTTCAATTTTAATAACATCATTTTGATCAAGTTCTTCTGTAGCTGTTACATGTTTATTATTATTAATGGTTTCCTTGTTATTACTTGCTGTTGATGTAGGTGGACCTTGATGTTTATTGTTAGAATCATTTTTGTTGCATTGTGATTTTGGAACCGTATCTATACGAGCTGTGACAGAAATACGATTGAAAGGTCCAACACTTTGTTTTGGAGCGGGCCCTGGCTTATAATTGTCATTTGTAGGTCCACTCGAAATTGGTTTCCAGTAGTTTGGTTTCCATGTATCTTTGGCGCTGAGAGGATATTCGACATCTGGGAAATCACCGTCCCTAAAACAATATGGTTTCGGCGTAGTTCCGAATTCAGACAAAGTTATAGTTATGCCTGGTTTCTTTGTCGTCTTCATTTGTTTTGGTTTATTTTTTCTATTCAAATTATGTATGTTTTTCTTATTATTATTGGCATATTGTACTGTCGTTAAAGTCGGGTATTCTGCAGCTCTCTGTATTGGATTGTTTTGTAGTATATTCGTTTCTTGTAAATAGTACGGTGGTCTTGGGGTTGAAGCTGATGGATATTCGACATCAGGAAAGTTGAAAGATTTCCGAAGTGTTTCATGGGTTTCATCGGGATTCCGTTTGTTTTTTGTCTTTGCACTTCGTATTTGGGGTCTTAGAGTTATCACAATTGGAGCATGCGTTACAGAACCAACATTTTGTTTTTGTTTGACCTTACTAGAATTACTTTTACTTGGAGGTTTAGCTCCAGATGAGCAGCACGTGAAGATAATCTGAAAAGCAATACATTTATTAGAATAATTCTTATAATAGACCGTAACATCAAGAACAAATATATATTATATCTGGGTACTTTGAATGCAATGAAGTAAATATTATACATCTGTATAAAAGATAGCAAGGCGATGTACAGAAATGTCTTACCTGTTCAACAGCAACGAATACTATTATTAAAGCCACTTTTTCCCGAAGGCCCATAGCGAAATAATTATTAACGTGTTATATTTCCCCTTTATATCAAACAATGTTTCAATAAACGTTATTGGGAAATTAGATGCGATAACTTGTACCTTACATTTCGTATTCTTATCAAGTAACATCAAATAAGTTGCATTTTGTTGCAAGTGTTACATTTCCAATAAAATCGATAAAAATACTAAATACTAAATATATTAAATATTTAGTAATACGTATTAACGACATCATCGTGAGTAAATTAATTTTACTTATTAAAATAAAAACGTATGATTTGTGTCTTAACAATCTGGATAGATACGAGTATATCACTAAACTGAATTTCGATTCGATTTTATAGGGTAGGAATTAGTGGTTATTTTGTGTTTGTTTGTTATGGCTGCTGTTGGTAATCTTCTTTATCATACATGTATGAATTATATAAAAAAAATATTAGAAGTATTCAAAAATTAAGGGATAAGCTGATGCGTGTTCCAATTTCAGAATTATTAAGTCACGAACGGAACTAATGTACGCCCACAAACGTCCTCAATTCACATAATTCATGCGCAAATACACGTGTTACGCTTCTTTGATACAGATCATTTCATAATATAGCTGGTACCGAATATTGATATTATCATAATAATGACTACACCATTACACCAAGTCCTTATAGGGGTTAGCAGAAAGCATTGAATGTCAAATATGAGTTTCCCGTTTTATTTCTGCTCCGACTTTTTATCAGTCAGTCGTGGCTGCTTATATAAATTAAAATGTATTATAAATGTATGGCTGTAAACGTTTTTACGTCTCACCGGCAAATACGGGTCCCTAGAGCGTTTGTGGAAGCATCAATAAAAACGTATGACTGAAAGGCGTAGAACAATGAAAAAGAGATATAAAAACCATTATTATTTTATTAATGCAAATAAATAAAGTAATTACCTACCTATCACTAAAAGTACATGCTATACATTATTCAATATTATTTGTAAACTCATCGAACATACAGTCACTCTGATTATTATTATTGTTAAGTTCTAATATTGTTTCATTTGCAATAAATTCGATTTGCTGTATGTCACATATCAATGTGCTTATTTCAATTTCACTATTTTCCTTAAATAAATCTGTGTGTTCATGTGAACTGTTCGTTACGAAACTGTTAACATTTTCATCATAATAATTGAGTGATGCAGTATTATTTCTCACATATGATTCTTCGGTTGCACTTAATTTGTGATCCGCGATTCTAGATTGGATGGTTTCATTTTGCTTGTCCCCAAAACCTAGAGCTCCGAGTGTTTTTGATACAACAAACTCAACGACCGATATGGCTCTTATTGTTTCTTCTATTAGAGAGAAAATGTTCATAATGTCATTAACAAAGTCCTCGTGGCTGTTACCGGTGTTTGAAGTCATAACGTAATTTGGGGTTACATAAAATGTTTTATTATTGTCATTGCTCTCCTTTAGATCTGTGCTTTCGTGAAGCACAGCTGCGTCTAAAATTGCAGATGCCGTTTCATTTTCCACTGGATTACCAGTCGCGCAATTGTTCTCCACGTAATTCATGTTCATAACTTCTGTCTCATTAAACGAAATATTTCCATTTGAATCTTCTAATATATCTCGACTTAAATGATTTTGTTCATCGTATAACAAATTAGATTCATTTGCGTCATATGTGCAGTTATTTTGGTAATCTTCGGCCAAGGCAGATTTGTCATATTCTATATTATTATTGATATTGTCAGGAAAGAGGGACTCAGTTTTTGATGAGACTTCAACGTGGTTTTCTTGATCTGTTATTGTACGAGGTGCCGTGTAGTCATTATTTTTTTCCGATGCTTTTGATACTAAACGAGAGTTTTTTTGTAACTTTCCTTTTTCTGAATTAAGATTTATATAAGAAGATTTCGCGTTATTTGCGAATGGGCCGTGGACATCGTCGAATCCCGGTGGTGAATAGTAAAATGGCTGCGCCACTTCTATAATGGATGTGGGGTATATAACTTCTGGAAAGAATGATTCCAGAACGTCGTGTGAGGTTTCTGATTCAATTGCGGGTTGCACTGGATTACTCGGTATCTTAGAATTTTTAAGTCGGGTCTTCTTGAAATTCGTATTGGACTTCAGTGAGGTATTTGGATTGTCCAAAGAACAAATAATCTACGAAAACCAAAACACTTCATTACTCATTGCAAAATATGCTTTTAATAAATAATTTGAAAAGTTTTTACTTACATGTAATATTGATAATATCGTTGTCAATTCCCATTTCATTTTCGGATTTGTTCACATAAATACATAGTTTAGTAGCTACTACGCTAAACGATTTCTACACAGTTACACACTCACGCGTATGTTAAAATAATAATTTTAATGAAACAAATGCAAGAAGAGTTTGTGTAAACTGTGTAATTAGTACAATTATATGTGCTTGTATGTCAACCTTTATGATTTTTATATAACAGTATTATTGCATGATGCGCGTTTCAAAATATGTATTAAATATATTGGGCAACCAATTTGTTAATATTAGGCAGCCATATGTTTGTGCTATCGCGCTAATCTTTCCATGTGACAAAATTTTTCATCATAATATTTTTATCAAAATATAAACTTACAACTACAAATTAGATTAATACGTTAAAGTTTAATGTAATGTGGCATATGATCTAATGGAATGTTTGCCAGTTAAAGGATAATTCACATCGCGTGAGATGCTAGCAGCAACAACTACATCCACAGCAGCAGTTACAGCAGCCACAACATCCGCCACATCCGCCGCCGCCCCCGCCATTGCCACTATTCCCACCATTCTTACATAAGGCAATTAACAGTATGGGTAGCAGGATGTCCAAGTCTTTGTTGTTGTCAGAACAGCTGATAACGTTTGGATAGCCCCAACCGCCACAGCCATAACTGTACTGGCACTGGATCCAATGGCACTGTAGACGAAAAACTAAATGAATATTTCTTGAATTAACCTAACATAATATAATGAAGTATTTCACCAGCCTGAATTCCGTGTTTCTGTATGAACGCAAAGGCGCCAAGAAACACATTCCGACAATCCGTAACATATACATCAACACATTTTTTACGTGTTATTAATCGATTTTCGTGGCCCAGTGTCTTTCTGCTAGTAATATAATGATATTAATAATTAAACGTATGTTTTATCTCTCACCTGCAGCAGTAATAGCAACGCGAAGAACGCGGCAGCTTTCGTTGATGCCATTTCGGACGACATTCTTGTATCCGGACATATTACTCCTTTTATACGAATTTTCTGTGTGGTATCTCTAAAAACTATTGACAAATAGGTACGCTATACTTTCGTAAGAAGATATAGGTGTTGTTTCAATGAGGGCACGTAGATGTGCCCGTGCCCTTTTTTTGCTATATTTCTTTCTTTGTGTATAATAGTGAAATCAGTAATTGAAATACCTAAAGCATACATGTTTATATGTAGTGTTTGCTATTTGCGAAGGAGTCTACCTAACTGCTCCTGTGGGAATAGATGGTGACACAAGTTAGTAGACACCTGATGTGTTTAAGAGGCTCTGAAGACTTACATTAAAGCTTGTCCTTATCTATAATTTCCATCGGAACCAACTACATAACGAGCGCTCGTAATGACGGCAAGACTCCTAAAATTTTTGTAACAGCACTCGGAATTTCTAAATATTTAATTTTTTTTTCTGAACAGCTCGGAAACTTAAACTTCATTAAGCTGTAGTTAATCACCAATATTTTTGGTAACGAAGTGTTTTTTTGATTTGATTTAATTTTCTTTCACAACTTACGGTATTCAGTATGCTTTTGCAATTTTATACAATTCAAATAAAATTCATCAAGACAATTATTTTGATGTTCGTTTACTAGTCTAGATGTTATTCACGATTTTCTATGTTGAGCAAACATACTACACTTTCATACTATCTTCTATAACAAATTTAATCTTTCTAAGTAGATTTAATATAAAATATTCTGAATAACCTTTCCTAGGGCTAATCTAGCTTTTCGGTCGCTTTGTCGTAAAAGTTTTATAGATAGACGGAGTTACTGTCGTATTTACGATATTAATATAGATATGAAAGTTTTATGAAATTCCTATTTGTATTACGTCATAATTACAGATAAAGTTTCCGAATATGTTTAATACGAATTTACGAAGAGTAATTCGTCATAGATATTATATTTCCAAGGTACGTTTAACACTAGTATTAATATTTTTATTGTAAATTTGTATTATAATGCATTATATTAGTATTTATTATATTAGTTATTGTAAAAGACATAGTAATAGTAATAATATTATTTTTAGTAGAAGATGGTTTATAGATTATCAGATGTAGGTCTTTATAGTTGTATGGACTTCTAAATGTGCAAAACTGAAAAAAATGTGTGAAATTCGTCTTACAGTAATATGTATGAAGCACAATAAAAGATAAATTAAATATAAAATTCTGACATTGAATGTCTTTAAAAAACAAAAAACGAACTCAGTCTGTCATTATACATAATAATAATAAATATGATATATTGCTTATTTATTTGTCTATAAAATGTCAAAAATATCATCTAATTGCATTAAATAAAACGAAACGAATACTATGAAAATGAAATATAATAAATGTTTAATATTTGAACAGATTAATAATAAGACATATTTATTTATGTGTTAGAATAAAACAATTGCTACTTGTCTATGATTTTACTCGACCTAACATTCTTGTCACGTACAAAAGTTGGTACGTAGTTATTTTCCTCATATAAATGTCTAACATAATTCTGCTCATCGAAATTCCATAGATTTTTTATAATTTCCTTGATGTCAGCCAGATTAATTCATGAAATCCAGTTAATTCTACAGTTACACCGTTAAGGTCGATTCGTAAGCCGGTAGCTTACAAAACAAATACCGCCCTGGGGTAAACAGTACCTCCACATTATATTGTTAGAAATTAAACCGATCAACTAACCAATGATAGAATGAGGTTTTTATTTTGTTGTTGTTTAAATAAAACCTATTTTCTGTAACTCTAGAAAAAACCTAAATTATTTGATGTACATAAATATAATTTTTGAATATTGTATTTCAGTTTCATCTATTTTTATATTCAGAGTTACTTTTTGTAAATCGTTTGCAATAAAATGTGAATTATTGTTTTATAAAGGCCCGGAATAATTTATAGTTCTTTTTATTTCATTTAAATTGATCCTTTCGAAAACATAATTGAAGTTAGAAGAGGAAATAAGAACTTTGCAGTCAAGTTTCACTATTTATTTTCTTGAAAATGTTATACATGTTAATTGTAGTTTATGCATACTTTTGTAAATAAAACGTGTATAAATTTTTGATATCTTTAAGAGGATCTCATTTATTTAATTCAAACATTTATCACATGCTTAATATTTACGCACAACAGGAAAATACATTTTTAAGTAGGTACATACTTTAGTTAGTTTTATCAACATCATAATATGTAAGTATATTTATTGATTTGTACATAAAAAAAGAAAATATGAATAATAAAATTAATAAACTGTGCTTAAAATCTGTCCTTCAAATCAGTAAATTACGGATGAGATCCTTTGTATTACATTATATTAATATCATTCGGCATTTATAGTAAAGATTATTTCCTTCGCATCTTTTCCCTGACTCACTTGTAATGTGGGGGGACCCTGTACGATGACTTCGTCAGTGGATCCGGAGAAGCCATCAAAATACGGGAATCCATCCGCGTAGATTGGCATCGGTATTGGAATGGGAATATAAGTGGGAGCAGAACTGATTTGGTTGCTATCAACGTTGTTCTGTTGTTTGTTGCATTTACAACAGCTACAGCAACATCCGCAGTTGCCAGAGCCGGAACATCCGCAATTGCCAGACCCGCAACATCCGCAGTTGCCAGACCCGCAACATCCGCAGTTGCCAGACCCGCAACATGCGCAGTACGAAGGAGGCGTGTTGGAGCTCTCCTTTTTGTTTTGCATCGCGAAAATTAAGAAGTATAGAAGGTGATGCCAAAAATCATTGTCATTTTCAATGATGATAGGCGGTAACGGTGGGTAGGGTGCGGGGGAATTGCCGTTATTCGGGAAGCAGGCTGGTTCTGGCGCGTGGCAATCGTATCCAGAGGCTGGCAGGACGTATTGAGCAACGGTCTGTATCGGCTTCGGTATGAACGCAGTGAGTTGCGGCAAACACTCCAGCACGCCGGGGTAATGTGCGGAGACCTCTTGATCCTAAAACGTTAACACATTACAAAACTTTCAGTCACTACGAGATATTTGCTGAACTGTCGAATACTGTACCTTCGCGAACAGGACACATGCCGTTAAAAACATTAACGTCCCCCACCCCATTTCGCTACACTATTGACCAAGTCGTGTTATTGCGGTTTCCTTATATATCGACAGTTTCAAAATTCTAAAATTCTCGGTCAGTCGGTAATTTGCGCAATAAGTCATGGTACCTATTTGACGAATATAAGCACGTGTGGTTATTTTGTAACTTCACATGTTGTTAGGGAATAATTGTTATTATAATTGAAATTAAACGAATTCAATCTTAGAAAATGAACTCAATGTAGCAATTGAATTTCTCAAACCACTGTCAATGGTTTCTTGGACGATGATACACTTGTAATAGTTTTTGTTCAGCTATTAGTTACATTTGATGAAATATCCTGATGGTTTGATGTTGTTTTTTGCGCTTTTACGAAACAATATGATAAGAAAAATATACAGTCCGTTTAATTCCATCTATATTCTTATTTCATCAAGATATAATGAATCAATTAATAGAAATAGGACTAAAGTAGTTTAAGCACGTATATATGTATAAATTAATAATACATTGAGAATATTCAAAACTGGTGTGTATATATGAAGAGGGTGATGAGAGTAGAAGAATGACGTCAGGTTTGTAAGGACAGAGACATTGGGCACTCAATGCTTTCTGTGTACCGCGTTACGGACCTGGCGTGATGGTATCATAACAATAAGAGTGAGTAGGTATAAAGGCATGAAATAAGAATAAATATTAAAGTAGGTTTAGGGAAAGGAAATAAGCGGAATAAGGAACACAGAAATTTCGTTAGTATTCGTTTATTAAAACTTAACAAAAACAATTAAATATGGAATAAAACTATTTATAAATTAGAATACTTTAACGACATGTCTCTAAAATTTATCATATTTCATAACGACGACTAAATTATAGCCATTTTAATCATCATGCTTACGTAATAATAGGATTATTGATAGGTATTGGTATCGGATACGGTATCGGGATGCTGTTCCCTCCGTTATTATTGCCGCTGCCGCAGCAGCACCGGCAGCCGCCGCCGGCGCAGCAGCCCGGACGAGGTCCATTTCCCCCAAAGTTGTCAAGTAGTAACAATAACAGTATTGGCAGTATGCATTTAAGGCCGTCGTCCCCTCCGTCTGAGCTCACGACGACTGGCGGCATTCCATACCCCTGGTATGGCTGTTGAGACCCGTACCAACCAGCGTACTGCGATCGTACTAGCAGTACCTGCAAAATAACGAAAAAACAACCTTTCCATTATTTTAATTTTAAAAATTTAATTTAAAATTTCTCGAAACGTGTACCAATATAAAAATATACTCATACATTGAAATTAGTAATAACAAGTATGAAGGAAAACCACCATTGGCCCGACATATCTCCGTTTTGAGTTTAATTTAATCTAACTTATTATTTATATGGCAATCTTGTTACTATTATCGTTTTAAGATTATGTAATGTATTGTAAAATTCGAGTTTCGATAAACGCTTTAGAAATAGAGTAACGTAGATATAGAATATTGCTTGCAATGCTAACACATTGGGTAAACATTTGTAATTGCGATTTCGTTAAAGCGCAGATAAGATTGCCCGATATTGAATTATTGTCAATATTAGACACTTGTTTTTGTATGTCTATGTGTGTATCTGTGGAAGACACTAGAAATATTGGAATGAGAAGTAGGTGGGCGTAGTCGCGTCTATTGAACGAGGAATATTACATATACTGATATGAATGTATACATTTTAAAGTAAAAAATGATGTACTTCCATTGTTGTTGGGGAAATTATTTACAAATAGATAAATAGCATCTGCTTTAGGAATGTTAAGACACAGAAATAAGCACGAATAATTTTTTATGTAAAATAGGTATCAATAGTTCTATATATTTAACAAAATTCTTGCTTAGGCGAATCGAAATACGCATAAGAATGCAAATGTCTTAAGAAATATTTTTTATTTCAATACCGCGTTCCGAAACGTATAGAATTTAGAATAAATGAATCTAAATAATTGATTATAATGGTGTTTTACAGTCTTACAAATAGATTTATTTGAGTCAGTAACTAGCATCATAAATCGATGCGTTTCATCAGTACACAAGTGCTATCATTGAAAAGAATACGTTTTGAAAATTATTTCTTTTTTATATTTCGCGGTTGTTGACACCAATTAATTGCATTCAGGATTTTTTGGATTATAAACTTTAATGATAACAATGGGATAGAATGAGCCATTGTTATAAAATGCGTTATTTTTATAACTTGATTTACAGCAATTTATAAATGGCGTACCAAAAATGTAAACGAATTACGTTTTTATATTTGTGCCGAATAATATAAATTCATAATTATAATTAGTATAAATCAAAAAACAAAAGCTAACAGGACAGTATTCATAGCTCTATGAATCTCTAGATAAACAAAGAGCGCGGGAGCCATAGGCAGGCCTGTGAGTGCGAGTATCCAAAATATAATTAGAGAGGGAAGCTGACGACCTATACTTATCTTTGTCTAATCACACATAAAAGAGTTCGCCTCATTTGCTTACTCTTCTTTTCAATGGACACATTTTAGGATGGCTCCTCCGTTCTAGTATGTATAACAATATTGCTCGAGACAGCTGCGTGTACATGTAAAGATTGTCTCTGAGTGGTTATGTTCATTAATTTTTGTGTTGTTACAGAAAAGTTGAACTTCCGAAGCTTCGGTAAATCCCTCGTACTATATTTAGAGGATTATTATAAACGCTTTTTCTGATACTATCTGATATCTAATTTCTGTACTTTTAATATTGAGAATATATTTATGTCGGAATGAAACGTATGTTATGTTTGTACTCATTTATTCGATATCCACATTTTAATATTTAAAATCATACATTTGTTTCATAAGTTAATCAAAAGATACATAGTAATTAATAATATGTATAGTATCTTGATAACCAGCGATTTTTCGATCAGAAAATTGGTCTTGAACCGAAAAGGTGCTCAACAATTTTCAGCTTCCGTCGCTTTTGTCCTCACGATGGGGATCCAGCTCATTGGAATGTGAAGTCAGCGGAATCCATGTGATTAATCGCCACCAAATCTGCTTACATATTACAAAGGGGTACTGTAGTCTTTATTTCGCAATCATTAATTTCATAATCGTTAATTTATCTTTATCAACAATCCACCCGGTTTTGTATTAAAGTTTAATTGTTTGCATCCGCCGATCCGGGCTATAACAATGCAATACTGCAGTATAATATTGTATTTATATATAGTTATAATATTATATTAATAAACTCACGTTTAGAATTGCCATCGTTAGGAAGGAAATAATCCACGTTACCGAGTTCATTCTGGACATGCATTAGGTATAATGCCGTTTCGCGTTTTATATTCAAATTTTATCTTATAGATTTATTTCCCTTTGTCTGAACACCTTTGTTTATAAAACTTCGTTAATATATATTACACAGGTGTCAGATACTGGCAAAACAAACAAAGCCGAATGTAATATTACGTACATAATATTACATGAGTCATTGTGATCTGAGGTGACGCTTTAAAAACATATTATGTTTATTGATTCATGGTTGGAATACGTTGAATAACCAAATGTATATAAGATTTTTATAAAATAGCTCGATTTCGTATGCCTATATCAGAGTAACGTTTTCAATAAAACGTTTTTACCCATTCAGGTAAATGCGGCTATAGCGGTTCAGTGGGTTACTACCAAAGCCATTTTGTTACTATACAGAGTATTGAATTCCTGTTTCTAAATTGTGACTTCCAACCATGCAACAAATTGAAAAATTTTTCGCAATAAAAGAACTGTATTCTATTTACTATTTTATTGTAGCTATATTAAATAAATTATCTAATAAATAATTAAAATTAAACTTTACTATGTTTAATTAAAATACGACTAATTCGTCTTCGTCTTCGTCGTCATCATCGACATCATCGTCAACAGAATCTTCTTCTTGGGTTTCTTCGCTGTCTTCTGGTCTAATCTTCTTCACACAATTCTTTCGTTCTCTTAGACAACCGGTTCGTTCCTGTTCTTGTGATATAGTATTAAGTACAGATAGCGCGTCATCGTTAAGGGCTCCGTAATGTTTTAGACTCGAATAGCCACTTAGCACTTCTGGTTCATTGTTGTCCATTTGATTTTTACACTTGCACGAGCAATCTTTTCTACAGCTACATGAGGCTATTTTCTCTTTTAGTAAATTGAATATAAGTGGCAAGAATGACTTTAGATTGGATGATTTCGGTCTTTGGCTTGCGTACGCTGTCGTCGCAATAGCGTTAACCGGATACCTTGACAAAACCCCGTATTGTATTGGAGATTGAATTATCGATATTGGAATAGAAGAAACAATTGAGGGTTGTTTTGGTACCAATGTAGCTGTAACTGCTGGTTGATTTTGAAGAACACTTACCGGAATTTTCGTTTTGGCAGGGTAGCGAAACCCTGTATTTTGGTTACCATATACATTTTGTCTAGGATCTGTTGCTTGTTGATTATTATAATAGTATGTCTGTATATTTTGCGGTGGTGCGCTGGTTATAGGTAGTATTGATGGCGATGATTGAACAGAATTAGTTACTTTAATTCTTTCCATAATTGGAGGCTGAACTTCAGGACTGGGAGTTATATAATTATAAGGTGATGCATATGTTTGGTCAATGGGTTTTAAACTATAACTGGGAATCAAAGCAATAGACGGAGTAGGAGATGGATCTGGCGTATTTAAGGGAAAAGAGGAAGGAGATTGTTGATTAGTCATTTGATATTTTATAGCTAATAATTCCTGAGGTCTGTCAGAAATCTGTTGTAGACTATTAAGTACTTCTGCTTGCGGGCCAATGGACTTTTGGTTTCCTTGACTATTAATATTTTGCATGTTAAATGATTGTCCAACATTTACCGTAGCTTGTGGGTTGGGCAAATGTAAATTTGAATGTGGAATAAGTGATGCTTGGTAATTATTCTGATGTTTTAAAGTTGCTGGTTGAGCCAAATCCAAGTTTTGTTGAAACGCTGACATTTGAAGCGTGGGATTTTGTTGCAAACCAAGAGGCTGTTGTAACTGTAACGGTTGTTGGGGTTGCACTGTCTGTTGTAGTTGTGAAGGCTGATCTGGTCGTAACGGTTGTTGTAACTGTGCAGGCTGTTGTAGTCGCAACGACTGTTGTTGTTGTACAATTCTTTCTAACTGTGGAGTTTGTCCGTCAATATCTGGAGGTTGTACTTGTTGTGCTATTGGTATGAGTGGTGGCGCATTTAACTGCTCTTGTACCTGCTGTTGATTGACAGGTCTCGGTAATATACCCGCATTTCCATTGCCCATTATATGGGGAGGGACCCTTTGTGGTACAATGTTATTTGTGTCAACATTTGGACTGTTGGTCAAACTACTTTGCTGTCCATTATTGATCTGAAAAATAAATCAAAAGTGAAAATTTCTTACGAGTACATGAGAAATAAAGAAAACAGTTCAGAATTGGCATTACGAAAATTATTCTTACCTGTACAAATAAAATCAATATCAATGTTGCAAGAAGTCCAGTCGTCTTCATCGTGTTAATTTATAAAGTGCCTGTATCGTAACTCTTACGTATGATTATATATTTCACTTATTGATCTTATGCAACCATTATCTCCCTTATCTGGCGATATTAATTATCTTATCTTTGCTTCATGATTGTGTTAACACGATCACGTACGTTCAGTGACGTTTGTGAAAACAAACGTAATGATTATCGATTTTATCGTTTCATTGTGTTAGGGTTGAGCTAATGAAAATAAAATGTGGAAAATGGATGGAAAATAATAACGCTGAAACAGTCTGCGTAGTAAGCGTTATTTATTATTTCATTTAAATAGTCTTTTATGTTTACTTTAGTAGACGTTTTTTATTTATTTTTTAAAATTATGAATGAATTATAGTCTTAATATATAAAGATTGTGCATTATTTTGATTCGTATTTAAAAAAAAAACAGGGATATATGCCTGACAAACATAAGATACAATCTAAAGAATATAGGTTTCTTAAAGACTGCGTTTAAAAATCCTGTTGGATAAAATCAAGTGTCACAAAATATTTATTAGAAATATTAACAAAAACTGTAAAAATGTACTTTAAAATATTGTTAATCAATCATTATGTAGGAAGTTCGCACTTGGGATATAAAAGTTTTTATAAAAAAATACAGACGAATTTAGTACCTCCTCCTTTTTGGAAGTCGGTTAAAAATTGGATTTAAGTAGAAAAAATTTGTATAAAGCTTACAATTTATGAAAAACAATTATTATTTTAATAAAATCGTGAAATATTGTGTTTATGGCAGCAAGCTTAATTTTAGTTATACAGACTTGGAAAAGAGAGTAAACGATTACAAACATGTTTTTGGTCTATGTGATGACAGGTATAACTTTGTTGTCTTGTCTATAATAAATACTGTTAAAATTTATACATTAATTTAATTCTCTTCATCGATGTCAGTCGTTTCTGATACATCTATGTATATATTGCGTTCGTCGCCCTTGTTGCCTTTAACTCGGGGCTTGTGATTATCTTCTTCGTGGTCATCCAAACGTGACGATTTCGTTACAATAGGATTGTTAGTTGGAAATGGTATTGGGAACGGAATTGGTATGTTCTGCGCGGGTTTGCCGCAGTTGCAGCAATTGCAGCAACCACAAGCGCCTCCTTTGTTGCGTCCAGCTAGCAGCAAGATAGCCAGTAACATCCCCAAATCATCCTCCTCGTTGTTGATGTACGAGACTGGAACGTTGCCGTAAGGCGGAAGCACTTGGGCTACGACTTCTTCCTGAAACCAATTGAGAGCACATTTCTAAATTTTTGTTTAAAAACATAGCACGTGGATCGCTATCTCATATCGCCGTGCAAAGTTCATAAACTTGGAAAATGCGCCTACATATTACAATCTTGGTTGATGGGAATTTATTGTGTGCCTCTGAACCATACATATATAATTGTTGCTTCAATGCTTGTGAACGATTTGTATCTAAAGCTTTTTAAAGATGTGCAGATCGTTTAGGGGATTCAAGTTACTTGTTACAGATACAAAAATGACAGTCGATTGTAAAGTTATAAAGTTCGCTTTTTACCTGCAATAAGTTTAATAGCGCTACGATCAAAATGTAAACACTTATAGACATTTTCGCAAATTTTCACTGGAAATTTCTTACAGAGACCTATTAGTACGTCCCGCGACGCCTCTAATAACTTACATGTTATGTCAAGTTCGTTATAATACTAAACGCTTGCACCATTCACTGTGATCTTATATCTTATCTGAATTACGTAAAAACCAAATGAGTAATCTCACGTGTGCACAGACACGAGACTTATCTACACCGGTGTGTAAATTCGTAACCACGTCGGCGACAAGTTTACAGAGATACTTATCTATAAACATGACAGGTAAGTGTAGAACTCTGACAGAGCTTTTCATTAGTAGCTACATCTGTCCCGTTTCCGGCAATGGGACATAAAAAAGTGGAGATTTCGTTTCGGCTGGTCTCTTGACCCAAAGGTTTTCTACTGCCCTCAATTTAGCAGGGTGACAAACATATCTATATTGGTATTATATAGCGTGTATATGTTTATGTTGTGTTTCTTAGCTGGTCTGGTTACCATGACACTGGTGTTTAATTACCTAATTTGGTATCAGATAACCGTATGTGGAATTGTCCCATTTATTAAAGGTAATCTTGCCCTAGCTCGTATTGCATTCCCTTACAATACATTCGTTAAAGTAATAATAATAATAATAATAATAATGGATTTAGTGACAAAAATGTTAGATGGTAGTCACTTCCTTGAGAGATACTTGCTCCAGCGGGCAGATAGGAAAAACACATCTTTTAATATCTGTATATTTTTTATTAGCATGGATCGTAAACGGCGCAGAAGAAAACGATAAGTTGAACTTTCCGTAGATTTACGGGGTTTTTTCTTTCGAGAAATAATTTCCTCGGTCAACAAGATCATAAATCCATCGCGAATTGTTTGACTTTCCGGTAACATGTCATGACTTGTGGTAAACAAACGAAAGCCTTAGGAAATTGAGAATAATACTTAAAATAAAATTATCAACAATTACGATCGACATTACATCAATTCGTCCAAACAATGCGCAACTAACGCTATAATAAATAATAAACTTATTCTTCGTCCTTATCAGTTGTCTCTAGTCATCGTCGATCTTCGTCATCGTCTTCGTCGTCTCTGTGACCTCTCTTACGGGATGAGTATGGAAACGCACAAGTATTTACTATAGGATTGTTGACGGGTATCGGTATTGGATAAGGTATAGGGATATTATTTCCAGAATTACCGCCATTGCAAGAGTGGCAACAGCAGCAACATCCGCCTCCGTTGTTACTACCCCGATCACTAAACATGGCTGCTAACAATATCGGTAACAAGTTCCGTAAGCTCGACTTCGAAGTGCTTTCTATTATTATGGGAGGCTGTGGCGGGTATTGAAAAGGTTGTATATTGGGCGGCAAATCCGGGCAACCTGGTGTTGGTGGTGGAACTGGTGTAGTTGAAGGTGTAGCAGATATTACAGTGATTTTCGGCGGAGGTACATTCGATGTAGGTACGTTTATTTGCAAATTTAACGGCAATTGCTGGCCATCTGCGGTTAGCACCGTAGATTTAGTTCCGTACGGACATACATTCGGAGTTATGTCCAGAATTCCCGAACACGTGTTGATAGTAGGCAAAGATTGAGGCGGCGGCAAAATCGGCAAATTAAGCGGTTGTATGTTCAACTCGGACAACGATATTGGTTCGACGATTTGATTATAAATATACGGATTAACGTCGTTGAATTGGCATTGCGGTTGTAACGTTATAGGCATTGGTCTATTTGTACCTGCGTTTTGAGCGCATGTCGGATAATTCTCCAGTGATACTGCTTGAGCAATCTGTGGTATACAGTTAGTTAAAGCAGGAGAAGAAAAAGTTTGTGGTACGTTAGACTGGCAACCTGACCCGTACGGTAAAGGTGTAATTATAACGTTTTGATTTGAAGTAGATGGCATTAAAGATTGACCAGAATAAAATATTGCCTCTTGTGTGTTACCGCAGCTAGAGGGTGGCATAGGTGAAACGGAGAATGGCTTTGTTAATACATCCTGGGGATATGGTAATCTCTGAGTATTATCTGCTATAGATTGTCCTTGTAGCATCGGTAATAAATCAGGGAGAACTCCATTCGATGCAGCAACTGTTAATATCGAATTAAATAATTCCGCAGACATTGGATTGCCGGAAGATCGGTAGCAGTCCCTCGTCTCTCTGACCACGTTTCCACCGCCATCGCCTGTTGCGACATTTTGACCGAAAACAGACGTGTCCTGTGTAGAAATAAAAACAGTTGTTTAGCTATGGAAGTAGGTCATACAAATACTGTTGAGAATCCAAAGTTCTACTTACTTGTAACGATAAACATAACACACTGGCAGCGACTATCCACCAACGTGGACACTCCATATCGAACGGGTATTAATGAAGTGGCCATTTACTTATATAGATACATCAATTAGGATATTATCGTGATATGTTATTAGTAATATAATTTTCTACATTACATTATTATCAAAGTTAGGAAATCTGTTTCATCACAGATTGTCATCGCTTCCTTGATTTACGAATTGTGCAATAGTTACTCGTATAATAAAAATTTCATAAAATCTAATCTCATTGAAACGATGAATGGAAATTTAAAGATGACTTTATTTTAACACATATTGCTTTTTTCGACACCGCACTAACGAGATGTAATTATTGTTACAGGTAATATGAACCTACATACTCGTATATTCAGAAACGGGACAACATCACCCAGACCGCAACGTTAAATCACATCGGAAAGTCGCACGGTGGGACTGAAAGAATAATAAATTGTTTCCTATAAATCGGAGTTTTCGCCAATTTGCTTTTAATTTTGGTCAATTTGGCCGTATATGTCTGACGATTTATTGGGTGGAAATTATTCGATTTCCGAATCGAGATACAATGGACTGGTTCGACAATGAGGTTTCTCCATAAAAAGGCTAATGACAAAAAAGCGTAGATAGTTATATCAATTTGGTGTTTTTACAGTTGCAAATGCACGAGTAGGTTTAGCGCTAACTGACATGTATCGAATTGTAATACTGTATTTTACTGTTGCTAAATACAATTTTTCATTTTAATCCTCACCGTATTATTAAAATGATGCTAAGTCACCATTTCAAAGGATGCTAAACATCACCAAATGCATTGCTTTTCCCAAGCGCTGCTTAAAATACCTCGTTTGCGGGCGCGTCACTGTATATGAAAGTGATAAAAATATGTCTTTCCGGAGCAGAAGTTTTTAAACATTTACGAGCTCGGATACATCGCGTGCGTCTTTAGGCTCCCGAAAGTGATCATTGTTGTCGCTGACTGACGGAAATGTGTCCGGAAGGAAACATTTTATGGGCCGAGGGGACTATCCTGTTTATATTAGAAGTAGGGATATTACTGTTCGAACCATATGTCCACACTTACGAAGCGTTCCATGTATTTAGTGGAAAATATTTTTACGGATACTTAACAAGTATCGTAACGAATACGCAATATAAATAACGAATGTTATACAATTCTATGCAACTGACTGTTAATATGTGCAAGTGAAAAACATTTGTGCGGACTGCGATAAGCATATTGTTATATATAGGTAGATGCGTACAATTTCATATTTTCGCAATGCAGTCTTCATTGGCAATCGTTTGATATGCAACTCGTTGAGGCGATTTAAATAGTTTAGTGTTCCTTTTTCTATTTTGTCACATCAATATTAAGTATTCAGATAGGAGTCCAACATTATACGTGATTAGATGGACAGCATTTTAAACGAGCTACTCGTTGTTATTGTTGATAACGGTCCAGAAATTGTGGTACATATTAGATACCTGATACCTATGCCTTATTAGATTATGAGTGTATTTCGTTTGAAAAGCGCATCACAGATACTGGCAGGGAGTAGTTTTATAAATTCTCTGAATGCACTGAGATAAGATCACTCACAATTTAAGAGCGGCTTTTTTTGCGCGGCATTTGCATGCAATTTAATAGCGTCTTTTATCAGTGCCTGTTACACGAGTGAATTGTGTTTTGTTTATTTTAAAATAATTATGTTCTTTGATCGTTAAGAGCCGCGCAAAAGTCTGGCCTACTTGGTCATACATGCAGGAAGTTTTTGTTAATCTGTTATTTAAGGAATCTGTTTTAGTTGATACTATACTATCTGGTTTAGTTTAAGTTGATAAGTTGGTTCAATTCAGGTAACCTCACGGTGACCGACAAGTTGAGGCCAAGCCGCAACAACATCATTAAGTAACTGCAGTCACGCACAGCCCTTGTAAAACAAACTTTAGGAAAATATGTTATACAAAACAAGCGTTCGCATGATTATTATGATTATAAGATTATGTAACGCTGTTTTCATTTATCATTGTTTACTATGTAGAACGGGAAATGTAGAAAATACACTTTATAAATATTGGTATTCTAGACGAATTGTTTTACTTTCATGTTTTTTAATAGTCGCAGTTTATGTACTTAAGGAGCGTTTTGGTTTGTATACTGAGAGTTACATGAAGGCATAATACGTGTTCCATGTTAAACTGTTTAATTGCGACTGCGGCTCAATATTGAACGTTTTGAATGAATAATGATTGAGAAATGAAAGAATTGACACTACATCTACACAATAATCACACAATATTCCCGATGTTACTAGTAGAATTTTTTTTTCAAATTATATACTCTTTTTCTGTGTAAATACGGTTATTTAAATAAAACTAGTAAAGGAATCCTTTACCTTAAGAAATACATTTTTAAAAGTTACAAGTTAGTAAATGTTTCCTTTTGTTCCTCAGTTTAGTCCAAAAAATGTATGGCGACTATGAAAATTTCAACATGAATGAAATCGCGGAGAATACCTAGTTATTTCTAAATTACTGTTATAATTTTTCCCTCCGGTGCTAAGAACTAAATATAATTATTATGATATGGTATTAATATTGACACAATACAGAAATAAGTCTATATGCCTAGAAAGCTTAGAGGTTGTCATGTTAGATGAAAGGTTGATGCCCCGCTCTGCGCCACAGACTATATATGTAGACAGAGGATTTTAAAGGCTGTGTACGTAAAGGAACTTACTATAAAACTCACAAATTCCTACCACAGTCGCGATCCTATTAAATAAGTTACGGATTATGATACGCAATTTAAATTTAGAATCTTTTGTATTCCGAATTTAAATTGGTTTGTGATTTGAGTCTTATTAAAAGGTATGCCTAAAATATGTGCAAAATATGTGTACAGTGATCGCGAATGGCAATATACATACATATTTTATAATCAAAATGAGGTATTTGTTTTTTATTATTATCTAATAATATATGATTTGAACGGCTATTTTGGTTATATCGTGTCCTATATATAGGACCTATATTTGAATGCTGTTTTCTCCTAAATTGAAGAAGCACATCATAAAAGCGTAATTTTTGACAATTTGCTAGCATGTTTGCTGGATATTCTAATAACATTTTAAAAACCTAATGACAAATATTAATTAATTAATCTATACATCTTCTATACATATAATATAACTGTTAAAGAGTTCAATTCTGTACATTGAATAAAAAGTAAAAAATACCCCAAGGGGTCTCCATAGTAGTAACACATGTAAAAAAATTCATTTTGAAGTTTTTGTCTGTCTGCTGTCCGGCTTTCACGCAAAAACTACTGGGCGGATTTTGATGAAACTTTTATTGTTAATATAGCTATTAGTCAACAACATATTGGCTATAATTTATTTTGAATATGCGAATGCAAGATTGAAATTTTTCTTTTTTCGCAGAGGCAGCTAGTATTATATGGAATGTTACCTCTGTGGCATTCAGTCACACGCTTGCCGCTCTTATCGGTCGAATGCGTGTTATCAGTTGGAGCTATTGTGAAATATGCACGAGGACGGCTTAATTGAGTAACGTCGGATTAACGCGTCAACATGCGCCGACGAATAGTTTCACTTTTGTGTGTATTAAAAAAATCCAACGTTCTCATTGAATATGTCCGTGTATGATCGTCGGTAATGTGTGTGATAGATAGACATTTTGTGTGTGATCATGGGGCGAGCTGTACGGGAAATACGAAAATCGAGATGGTATGGATATAAGCGATGGCGCAATATGTATTTAGGTCTTAAGTAAGTCCTAAGTTCCTGAATGGTATTTCTTAAGCCGTCATTTTTATTTTTATCTATACAACGGTCCTATTTAAGAGTTTTCCTTAAACGTATTTTCATTTCTAATGAACTCTACGTAAGATCTGTTATAATTGTGTCGCCACGGTTTTAAGCCTATCACATACGAGTATTTCAGATTGACACTGAAGAATTTGTGGTTTATATGCAAATGAATTGTGAATCTATATTTCTACCTCCTTCGATTTTAATATAGGTAGATATTGCTCTGCTTTTATAAGAAAACTGACATTATACGTAATAAAAAGTTCAGCACAATATTTGAATTATGAAAATGGATTTTTGTATAACGATGTTTGTTCTTACACTAGCTATTATGTATATAAGAATTGTGTTTGAATAAAATGGAATTGATTTCAAAAAATCATCAAACGTTTTCTCATTTGAATCGTAACGGTGTAACATTAAAGAAGTCCATAAATCATATTCACAGTGTAAGTAAAAACTTTAACCATAATTTAAGTACTCATGTCAGCAAAAAAATACAAAATTAGCTATTTTGAGTGACGTTGGCGCCGCGGGGCTTATATTGATTGCTTTTCTTTTTCTCTAGTACATTACTTGCCGATTTCTCGTTCAAAATAATCCACAGTAAATATGAAATGCGCGAAGTGATTTATTATACATCAATATTACCGTATTATTAGTAATAGCAATATATTTTCTAATATTTACAAAACAATACAATTATTAAATATGTATATGAAATATATAATTGTGCTAATTAGCAAAATTTTTATTACATAATATGTATTTACATTTGATCTTCAAATAAAATACGGCGTAAACATTTATCGCAAATAGATTAAAGTATTTAAGATTATCTGCACATTTTGCACGTGTTTATGTTGCGTCTCTGTCTTTTATCGTATTTATGAAAAAGACATAATATAAAATATTATAGATTATGGTGGCATGTATTAATAGCTCCGTAGCATATGTGGACCTGAAATTAAATAGTAAATAGTAGCAGTAGTTTTATCATTCCCAATAACGATAAAGAAAAATAGCGTTGGAAGAATCTTACCTTGGAATATGTTATAAAATGTTTGTTTTCTAAGCTATGTGAAATCTGACAATCTGATCTTGCCACAATTCAATAAGTACATCATTATATAGATATCACACATAAAGAACCATCATTCATGCTGACATTTAGAATCTGTTCTATGTATAGTAATAGGATTGATATCAGCTGTAAACCTTCGCCATAGATTATACTAATCTCTATCTGCGCTAATCTGTAAAGTAATAGCCTGTGAAAACCTAATGAAAGAGTTGATACGGTATTCTCACCCGTATTTCGTTTGTGATACAATCTATATTACAGTTTACACAACTAATCTCATAATGCAGAAAGTTCTCTATGAATTACCAAGTATTGAAATCGATAGGAGTTGTTGATGGTTAGGCGTTTTCACGACTATCTATTTCGGCGAAGTTTTCCAATTTGAAGAAGTTTAAAGTTTAAACGCTCGGAAAAGGTAACCTTTTGTTACGCGTGTCTCAGTATTCGCTACCTTCATTTGTATTCAGCTTACGTTTGACTTTCGTTGTGGCGTGTGCAAACTATTTTATTTATTACGGATTATAAACGATGTAGGTATAATCGACCAGCTATAGGCGACTTTTAAGTTGTGGTAGGTCTCAAAAGTTATGACTCTTATATTCTTAAAGACCTTTCAGAAGTCTTGGTGGTTGGAGATTTGATTTTTTTTGTGTCTAGGTATAATAAAATCAGATGTCCGTGTATGAAAGTGCCCCAATATATTTTTGAGTCCGATATTAGGCACGTTTGTGTCATAATGTTGTTCGACCCTTTTTTATGGTCCACTGCTGGACTAGGTCTCCTCTCATAGTGAGAGGGATTTAGGCTATAGTCTACCACGCAGGCCAAGTGCGGGTTGGTAGACTTCACACACCTCAGAAAATATTATATACGTTATAACATCTCTATGGTGTGCAGGTTTCCTCGCGATGTTTTCCTTCAGCGTTATAGCGAGTGATATTTAAATTTTAGCTTTAAAACGCACTTAATAAATCAGAGGTGCGTGCCAGTATTAAACCCAGGCCTCCCGAGTGTGAGGCTGAATTTTAAACCACTAGGCTATCACTGCTTCTGTCACAATAAAAGACGCAAATTAAACGTAGTCAGGAAATGCTGCGAATTACGGACAATATTAGCTTAATTCATACGTTTGATAAATGTTACAGGTGTAAGCTATACGCACATGACCGTGATGACCGTCCAAGTGGTTAGTGATGAGGGTCTGAATAGAGATTACTTTAGCGACCCTACGATGAAGACGACAACGACACGACACATTTGTCGGAATAGTAAACTATTCGTGTTATTAATGTCTATACATTTGTAGCTTTATATAACGTAATATTGTCACTATTCCTTGAAAGGGGCGCCAGACATTAAGGATGCTACATTACTTCACGTATTCTGATTCAACGAACCCTTCACCTAAGCATTTCTTGATTTGCTATAAGTACTATGCACAGTCCTACGTCTGACCTCTACTATTCGCTCTCGCCTTATAAATCTTTTTCGTATTTCTTCTATCATTCGTTATTTTACTCGCACGTGCGTGAACCATCTAAGTTATGTGTGAAGTGTATTCATAAAAGAGTTTAAGTGGCTTTCGTAATTCTATGTAGACGATTACGACTACGATTAATCGTTATATCGAGGGTCGTGGCAGCAACGTTTGAAAGCTCATCTATTAGTCCAATAACTTCATTGAGATTCATTGAACACGCCGTAATGCCCTTTATTGTCGCCGTGTGCCCATAAATTATTGTAGCAAATTCTCAACAATGTTTATTTCCGTCACGTAGTATTGTAGGTTCTTGCCGATATTTTATAGCGCATTAGTATCGTGTTCAATGAAGCAAATGCACATTTCATAGTCGTTACTAATCTTTTTATTGTACGGTATTGGACGTGGTTGAATGAGGTTGAACACCATAGTCTCTTAATGCTGGCCAATGGCGGCTTTCTGATAGGCAAGCCATACGTAATATCACGATGAAATCTAGTGCGTATAAGTTTTTTTACATGGATTTCTAGCACACATGTAAGTGTTGTTTGACTGGCCTCGTGGTCGAGTGGTTAGAGACCCTGACTGCAAAACCGGAGGTCGTGGGTTCGATTCCCATCCAGGACAAAC